>VWZF01006901.1:1651708-1756585 GCA_013396755.1 Sclerurus mexicanus
CGGGGGTGCGAGTCTGCCTGTCTGGGTGCGTGTGTCTGCGGTGTGTGCGTGTGTGTGTGCGAGAGAGCGCGCCCAGCAGTCCGGGATCGCGGTTCCTTTCTTCTTTCTTCCCTCCCAAACGACACAGACAGCGGAGACTTAGGTAGTTGTTTCCACTAGCCCCGATCGGACTGAACTGGATCTGCCTCCAGTCAAAACACTGCGAGACTAAGACAGAAAATTGGCTCCGGTTTCACGCCGTGAGTTGCGGTCCCACCGGAGCCAAGCACAACATCGGCGGAGCGGGCGGAATATTAAGCAGGAGCGGGGACTCCGGGGCCAGCTCCGGGCTGCGAGCTGCCTCCTGCCGCGCCAGCGGGCGGGAGGGGAGGGGAGGAGGGGGGGAAGGCGGCAAACTTTCTGCGAGGGGCGAGGGATGAGTTCATCATAGTCACCTACTTCTTGGCAGAGGAGCGCGGAACAATGCGCCCAGACACGGCCCGGCTCCTCCCTCTCCCTCCTCCTCCTCTCTCTAAGAAAGCGGGATGTAGTTTCTCCTCGGCGCAGCCCTCCCGGAGGAAGACGAGGGCCCGAATAGGCGGCGGGAAGGAGGGGCCGCAGGTGGGCAGGTGGAATTTCAGCAATTGTTTGTGTTAGCAGCTGAGCGCTCTCGAACAAGAGGAAAAAATAAACCGCAGCAGAAGAGGGAGGAAAAATAAATCCTTCACATCTGCCAGTTGTTTTCTTAAATCCTGGAAGAATGCACAAGGCTGCTACTTTATTAAGAAACGGCTTCCAGCGTGCACTGTCTGTGTCTTGGATGCATGCGAGCATGGGTCTGCCCTGCCTCCTCACCGAGGCAGAACTGGGAGAGGAAGGGACACTCACCCGAGTTCCCGAGCAGTTCGCCCAAGTAAAGGCCACCAGACCTCACTGCAGTCGGACTGACAGCTCTTTAAACCCTTCCTCAGAGTCAACTTACTGCTAAAGCACGGCATACAACCCTCAGTCACTTTCTTGCTTTTCCTGGGCTAAGAAGCAACATGGGGAATGGCAAGCCACTGGACAGGCTCATTGGAAGTTATCCCTGACACAGACAGGCAATAGATATTATTTATTCCCCACACTTTTTGTTACCAGCTGAGTACCAACACATGGAAGGAGTGGTCAAAACAAGTGGGTCCGTCTGCTGACCTAACGGCAGGACCAAAAAACGGCCCAAGCAGCAGCTAAAGAGTCATATATTCCATGTCTGAAAAGATTATGCCATCATTAGAAAGCACCAATGAACTCTTCTCATTTATCTGCACTGAGGAATCATTCACAGGGACACATCAATCTTCTCACATTGGCATGATGTCAACACTCAGTGTTTGTCCTGAAAGAATAAAGGTTGGAAAAAACTCGGTGCTGCTTCGGGGAAGTCAGGATTTCTTTGCTTGTAATGAATTCAGCATCTCTTGGTGATTGTTTTTTTTTAATGAGAATCAGAGATTTCAGCTGTGCATCTTTTTCTTACCATATTTCATCACAAATAGGTCTTGCTATGCTCAAGCAGAAACACACAGGAAGGAAGGAAGGAAGTGTTGGGATGCCTTCTGCACACTGCTGCTAATTTATCTTGAAAAACCGAGTTCTCTGGACAGCCAGAAAAGTAAATTAACTACTTCTGCTATTTACAACATGCAAAATGAATAGAGGCAGGCCAGTTCACTTTCATAAATAGCTACTGTCTATGCACATTCCCATGTTTCTGAACTGTATAAAACCAAGGCATAAATAATAGAGCTTCCCTGGGAGAAAAAAAAACCCCAAACAAACAACCACCAGAAAGCCAAAACCCCAAACCAAGCTTTTAGGTCTCAGCATGTATTACAGAGCTTTACAGGTGGCACTCAGCTACAAAAGAGGTCCCATTTTGTAGCAGAGGAATTGCTTCAGCACACAGAAGCTGAGAACCAGGCTTTTAAAAGGGCTTGTGACTCTGGGCATGCTATTTGTTCCCCTTGGATGTTCAGAAACACTGATTTCCAGCTGCTGCAAATGAGTGGGAAGAGAGCTGCAAGCACTTAGCATATGGGAAAAGTCAGCCTCCTTGAAGGTACAGTTGGACACAACAGAACTATAAGCCGGTGCTTACTGAGAAAACACCACTGCACCTAACTCCACAAGGAAGACCTCTGGCACTGCTCCTGAAGAGTCAGCCTACAGTTTTTCCCCATTAAGGATGGCAAAATCGACTCCTGAGTATCTTGCCAGAAGTCACGCAGCAAATCAGAGCCAGAAATAGAACCAGAGCTCATCGTCCTCCAGCCATAAACCCAACCCCTTTATATGACATTATCTTATGCAATAGAGGGATTTCACCCAAAATCCCGTTTGCTTCAATGAGACTTTGCAGAACAGCACACACATTGTTACATTTCCATTAGCGCCTCTGGAAGTAAAGGATGAAATATGTATATTTGAGCATACAATACATTTACTATACAAAATTACAGCAAAAGGTTGACACTTAGGGCTGGATTCAATTTTGAAAAATCCATTTGGGAGCCTTGTGTGGGCTTCAGTGGCGTGGAAGCCAGGCACAGTTTTTTATTGAACCCAGCCCTCCATCCTTAGGCTACCACAATTTTTCCATTTTGTCAGCCAAATGCATGCAGTGGGAGGACACCCCGAGGCATCTACAGCAGCCTGAAGGTTAAAATGTCAAACTTTTTCCGTATTCAGTTTCACACAGTAAGACTACTATACATTGCCACGCTACTCCATTTGCTGGGTTTTCACTCCCTATTCCTCCAGAGCCATTATGATGTTAATGAGAGAACTGTAATGATGCCATTCACATTATAACAAGCCTGATGCCGATGTCAGAGAAAGGGGCTTTTTATACAGTTCCAGAATGCTTCTGAAAACCCAAACTTAAATATAAAATGCCCATGACTATAAAGCTGCAGGTCTCACCAAGACCAGTAAAAACAAGGTAATAGCTTAAGATGGCTATTCCTTGTTTAACTCCTGGGTTTGCACCCAAGTACTGCAGCGGTTTCAGTATTTATCGTGTACCACGGAGCGTTTCCATTGCATAACAACATGACTTGGGGAGAGAATAGCTGTGCTATACCGTTGTTAACATCTGGATTGCAGTGCTTGGAAAATAAAATTGCCATCGTTTTGATAGCTGCTACCTTTCTGGTGTTACAGAAAATTTACAATGCAGAAGCAATCAGGAATCCCACTGCAGGCAGCCTGGGCAGACCCACCGTCTAAGAAAGCAAGTGACAGCTGGGAAAAGGAAGGGGAAAAGCACAATCACATACCCAGACGGATGCACCTCCTTGAAAAACAAAACCCCCAGCTGCATCACCTGTGAACAATTCCAGGCTAACCTCATTGTAAACTATCTACTCTTTATAGTTGATGCAACAAAGTTTGCTATCACCAACTTCGCTGAGGGAGGCACGGCATCCCGTGGACAAGAGCATCATGGAAGAGGGCATAAAGGCTCCCCTGGGAGCAGCAGATGAAGGCATGAGGACGCCAGCATTACTGGCAAAGAGCAGAGCCATGCTGGAGAGACAATGGTGGAGCGATGACAGCTACAGCGGAACTGTGACAACCTCACATGTGAAAATAAAAGACTAGATGGAAGCAAGTAAAGAGGAAAGGCAGGAGGTGGCTTGGCTCTGACCACAGAGCGGACAGGGAAGAGGATGTTGGGAGTTTATTTTTAAATAGATCAAACTGGCTGATATGTCACAGGTTCAAGGAGGAGGAAGTTACAAACAGAGATGGGAGATAATGAGGGCCTTGATTAAAAAGTTTATTGTCTGGACAGGTACGCACAGAGCTGTAGTAATGCTATGAATGAAGCAGTGGAAACGCTGGGGACGCTGAATCACAGCACACTGGGGCAGCCCAGTCACAGCAAATGAAAGCAAAGGGTCAAAGACGATCCCTGCACTCGGGGCTTGGGAGGCAAGGTGAGCAGCAAGGCTGCAAGAAGTGAAAAGGCCTCGCCTCTGGAACTGGATGTGCTGGATTTAAATTGAAAATCGGACTTCCAAGAGACAGACAATGGCTGGGAGCAGACAGGGAGATTTTTTTTCTTCTCCTGTTGATATAAAATAGCTGAGGAGAACTGCATTGTGCCAGTGCAGAGCAGTCGCTGGTCTGCGGTGAGGGATATGCTGAACCACAAACAAGAGGCAGCAGGGAGGTGGCAGAGGGAAGATGGGAATGAGGACAGGTGGCAGTGAGAGAGTGTGAGCCCCAGGCAAATGATGATTTTCTGTTTCTTCAGCTGTGCCTCCTACCAGAAATGCATATAACACCATCTAACAGAAGCATGATACAAGGCAAAATGAAAGGGTTAAGGCTGGCTGAAATAACTAGACTGGTAGAACAACAGGTCGGTGTGCCAACAGGGTCAATTCAGCTTTTCATCCTTCAGAGGTATAGATAAACTATAGACCTGCCAAGTCTAGTGTTTTTCCCTGTATTTCTTGGCCCTTACTTCAGGGAATTTCAAGGAATCCACTGTTTTTTTCTTTTGCCTGCTTTTTTTTTTCCCCTCTTCTTTTTCTAGAACTGGATTTACTGTTTGGTGGAAAGGGAATTAACGTGAAATCAGAAATTGATTTCTGTGTCAAGATACAACCCTTCTATGAAAGTGTTTCAAAGGTATTGTCACTTAACTTCTGCCCTAATTTAGATGGTACAATTACAGATTCTCAAGTGTCTCTTTCTCAAGACAGAATTCTGAGCAAATATTTCTCTAACTTTCCCAATTCCCAGATGCTAATCTTCTTCTTTTACTTACTTTTCAGTTGAATTCTTCCCAGAAACACTTTATGGAGTTACTCTTGACCACTATGCTGGAGTCCCCTGGGATTCAGTGGGAAAAAAATTGAAGAAGAAAATGTTCTTTTAAATTCTTAACAATCATGCTTTATCCTGCTTCTAGTTTCTATGAAGCTGAACTAGAGGAGGTTTCTATACTGACAGAAAAGATATTTCCTCTTTTATTTCTTTGTAGGTATATGTCACCTATCAGAACTCTTGGTAACCAACACAGAGTGAACTTTTAAATGGTAGTTCTGACAGTTAAAGTTTGCACCAGAATTTATGCAAATACATGAAAATACAAGCAAAATTGCCTTTTTTTTTCTTTTCTTTTTTTTCCTTTCCTTGCCACGGGGCTCTGGCAGAGAAGAGCAAAGGTGCCATCAAGTTTACTGCAGCCATCTCCTAAAGGCTGCTTTGCCTGCCTGTTCTGGGAGAACAATAAAGCCCCATGGTATTCATTTCAGTAAGCATAAATATTTTTTCCAGTGTTCTTAGCCAAAATGTCTCATGTGCTCTCTGCCTCCACCCCGCTGGTGGCTGCGTGGCCCTGCTCGACATACAAAGCCCTGTCCAGGATCCACTTAGCGCAGTGGGAGTTTAGTTTGCAAAACGCTTCAGCATCCTGAGGGCAAAAGGCGCTCCTATCGCTGCAAACTGTGCCCGACGGCATTTCAGATTAGTTAACCTTTGTGACGGGTTTTGACACTGAATAGGTACTCGGGGTTGTTCATGGGACTGAAGTCAGAGAGAAAAAGGAGTCCCGGCAGTCAGGCGGGGCTGAGAAAAAGCAAAACCCTGCTGTTACACAAGACTTCCCAAATCACCAGGCAGTTCTCATCACTTGTTCTCCAAGAGAGGTACCAATTAAAACCGATTCCCTACTTAACTTTCACTCCGGTGCAGCAGCACATGTCACTAGCACCGTAAATGAGATGGTTTATGGAGTTAATTATATTGCCTTCTTCACTTTTTGTCTGCTGAAGAAAGTAAACAAAACAAAAGTGTTTTGGAACAAAGAGTGAGTTGTCTCCCACTTTGCTGTGTGCTACTTTCCACGAAGAATGAGAGCTATTATTATTCTTTTACAAGTTTCCTTCTAAGGGAAATAAACACCAAAGGTAGGATTCCAAGGGAATGACTCACAAATATTGGCAACAGGCTCCGAAAATTGGATCCAGTCTTTGCAAAAGCCTTTAGCAGAATACTAAACCCTCTTATTGCAAAATAAACTTTTCCCAGATGAACTGCACATCAGCTCGTGTGTGTGTGTTAGGACTCGGAGACAGGAACAGAACCCATTTCGCATGTCTCCCCTTCTTCCCTCTGGGGCACGGCTGCTGATGCCATTTTTAGCTGGAAGCTGGAAATCTTTAATAACCGACTGAGTCATCCCTGGGAGAGGGAGGGAAAGGGATGTGCCTCACCTTGCCGAGCGGCGTGCTGCCCGCCGGCCGTCCCCACCCGCAGAGACCCCCGGGAGAGCCGCGCCGGGCAGACGATCTCCTGCAAGCCGAGCTACAAGAACTGGCAGGAACCTTTATCCTACAGCTGTAAAAATGAAGGGCAGAGTGGAGAAGGGATTTTTTTTTTTTCTTCCCCCAATCCCCTGACGTTGGAACGAATTCAGCAGGGCAAGATCAGCCTCTGATAATCTGTTTTCAGTCACCGAGTTAGCCTTGCAGATGCACAGAAGGTAACCGTGCACCGTGACTCATGTTTTATTTCTTAATCAGGAATCCCAGGAACCAAGAATGCAGACATTGAAAAATCAGACAGCTGAGCGAAATCAGTGCGGCAGGATTACCATCTGCAAACAGAACAATCTACTTTGCATATTTATTTCTCAGCTGTTTAAAATTTTGAATCATAAATGCATATTCTGTATCACTTGTAATGCATACAGTCTAAATCACTCGCGCTCTCTCATGTTGGTTTGGGGGGTTGTTTGTTTGTTTTGTTTTCGACGACGTAAATCTGGTTAGACAAGAGCAACAAAAACTGCAAACCTTACACAGAGTTCCTTTGTCGCTTGGTTCTACTTAGACAAGCCTTTTAAATGAAAGAAGCTGGTCCCCTTATTCATTTCCTTTGCAAATTCCTATTTAACCACTCCAAATCGAGATGAAACAAACAGGGATGCTGGTCCAGAGTCAGATTTTTTTTTCAGAAAGTCCCTTTACAGTGTGCCTGAAAGCAACTGGCAGCCAAGTACCTACTTAAGACTCTAAAGGTTGCATTAGTGGAAGTTTTGTGTCTGGTTCAAGGTCTCCAGCATTGCCAGGTAGTTTCTAAAGCCTGTAATTCACTGAGTGTCCAACAGAAACAGCTTCCAACAGGACCTCTAAGAAAGGAACGATGTTTATATAGACTGTCTGAGACATTTGAATTGTGCTGAACTCCAGCCATTGCTTAACCAGTTATAACCAGCTGTCAGGGCTGGGAAGGAAACCAGGATAAACCAGTGTGGTGTCGCCTTCCCGAATCTGCTGGCAGGGTGGCACAGCAGGCTGGGAGGTAGGAGCTCCTCGAACCCCACCTCACTGCAGTGTTAATGGGTGAATTTTAATATTCATAATAGCACGGCTGCTCATTTTAGTGACAAGAAGGAGGGATCAGCTGGAAGGTGGTGGCTGCTGCGGGGAAGGAGATGCATAGGGGTAAAGCCAAGCATATGATAGAAAACATTCAGAGATCCAAAAGTCAAAACCCACTGTAATCACTTTGGCTACACCCTTTCTCAGCCTCTTGTGGTGCTTAGCTTTTCCTGCTTTCTGGAATCCTTCTGAAGCAGTCACACGAGGCCGGCCAGATCTGATCCTGCTCAAGCACCACCCTCACTGCTCTGCAAAACCTGGACAAGGGAAAACAGCCCTGACCCGCTGCCTGGGTTGAGGCATCTGCAGGAAGCACCATCCAAGGGGGAGATGCAGGGAATCACTCTCATGCATTTTGTAGAGGTTAGGAAGAATAAGTTTTGGTACAGGATAAAGGTCTCCCAGCCACAACAATGTGGCATGAATGCAGTGAGGAGCTTGGGAAGGAAAGCAAATGGAGAGAGCCCGTCGTTCTATGGGACACGGGGGAGTTAATTTAAAAACATGTTTAAAAATGTTTCCTTTCCATAATAAATAATTGCAATGCATATAAAATGCCTTAGAAAAAAAGAAATGTCTAAATAATGAAAACATTATAAAATTATGATACCAGTGCTGTTGAGTAGCCATTTTTTATGCATGATGTAGCTCATGAGGCAACAGGGCAGCACATATGCCCTGCAATCAGTAGGAGCCACTTTTGGCAGGGATGGATTAGTCATTCCGCTCTGTGCTGCAGCAACATCTCCCCAGAGACAGTTTTGCTGGGGTAACATCACAAGCTACAGTGTTAAGAGAACAAACCATATTTTGATGCAGAACTTACATTTGACTGTTCTGTTGTGGGGGTTTTTTTTGAGAACTTCAGCATTCAGATCAATTCTAACTTACATGACTTCGCCCATTCATTTCTCAGTCTCCTTGCCTGTGTCCCTGCTTTCAGACATCAACAAATGATCTGTAAGAGAAAGCAAACAAAAAACAAAAGATCAATTTTATCAAAATTTAAAATGCTTTATTTATGTTTCAATTTACAATGCAGATCCCAAAATACGAAGTTTTTTAAAAAAAATAAATCAAATTAAATTCAGTTTTCATTTTAAGTCCAATCTAAGGGAAAAGTAATCTCAAAATACTTAAATCATATAAAATAATTATGCTACCACTGTCCTTGTACTGATAATATTCTGCTAAGATCTGCATTCAGTTATTTAGCTGGTGCTCTAGAAAGTGAGTATTCCTTTTTCTTGAACAGTAGCTTAAAAAGCTTGAAGTTGTTCTGAGCATTAGTTTTCAATTAGAGAACTGTTTTGAGGTGCGTGTTGTCATGGAGGCTGGGACTCGCAGCTCTCTGATCCATACCAGTGGCTCTTCCTCCAGCACTGGCAGTTGGTCTTTGTTAACACTTCAGTTTTTAGGAGTACTTTTACTGCCATGAGCAGGGATTATTTCTAAGGGCAGTGCAGTCCAATGTGGATGACATTCCCAGGGACCAGAAAGGACCATGTGTCCTGGCAGAGTCTCCTGTGCATGCTCCTGACAGGAGGTGCAGCTCAGGGTGTGTGTGGAGAAGGGGAACACACAGGTGTACTCCAGCTAGAGGAGGAAATTGTCCCCTCCTCTACACAGGCAAGAAGAATGCAGGTAACAAAATGCTGGGCCCCACACTGATGAAGGGTATTTACTTTCCTCTGTCACAGGCATGGGCAGTCTCCAACATCCAGAAAGGAAGAGTGTTATGTGTGGGAGGGACAGTGTGTTTAGAGCAGGATCTGGTGCAATGGTAATTACCCAAAGTCATTCCTGCTCGCCTGCTCCAAAAACTCCTCGCAGCTCCTGCACAGCTGTGTCAACCCTCTTGTTTATCCATATGGTGTGTCCTGGACTATATCTAAGCTCCAGGGACTGGGGAGATGCCTAAGCTAAGTCCTGAAAAGTTTTCTAACTGGTATGAGTAATGGCTGAGGATAGGCAATTGCTTTAGTTTCAACGAACCTGTGCAGCAAGACTCATGGTTTCACTGAAATGCACTGTCCCCCAAATTTCAAAAAACAGAAAAAGGAACGTATGGAGAAGCACTTTCATATTCCTTTATATTTTCAAGGTTTGTACAGTATATTGATACTCACTCTGGGGTCCACGTCCACTTTCACCTTCATCTCCAGCAGCAATAGCAAAGACACTGTATATCCAACTCTTCTCAAGCATGCGCTCTGGAATGGAACAGTGACCTTTTTTGCTAAAAGGAGTGAGATTTTTAAACTTCGATATCAGTTCATCCATCAAACCACCAAGAAAAACTGAATAATGATCAGCTTGAGTCCAATTCTTCAGCTGACTCATTTTTGTCATTGCAATGAGATTGCAATACAAACTTGAAAATAAAATTTAGAACTCATGTTAAATCTCTGAAGTAATTTTTAGCTCCAGCTTAGCTGCTGTTCCATGATAATGAATCAAAGATTCATTTCCTTCCCATGTCTACTTCTACTTGACACATTCCTGTTCACGATCCCTCTCAGTTACACATGCTCTCTGCTTTTCACAAAAGGAGGAAAAATACTTTCTTCTCCCTGCTTCCCAGCACCAGACAGTGCCAGCTCAGCTCCCATTGAACAGTTCCTCAAGCTCACCTCACTCTGTGAATAGTTTCACTGAGCGCAGTGGGACTGCCCAGCCTGAATAAAGCTGGCACGACCTGGCCTCAAGAAGAAAGATCCAATCAGTCCAAAGACAAAAACAAGCTCGCAGCAATGGCGCAGGGTACAGCTCTAAGAGGCACCAGCCCAACTTGGGGACAGCCAGGAGCAAGGTGCCAAGTTTCTGGTACAGGCTGGGACAAGTTTGCACAAGGTTACCAGAGGATTATGCAGAACTCTGAGGGAGATTCACTGGCAACAGTCTGCTCGAGCAATTTATTATTATGAGCTTGGGAAATACATCCTAGTTGTCCTTAATAGGAACACATCACAACCTCTGAAGGATATATCATCTTAAAAAAGAAATCCCAACAGCTAAAAATCTGGATGCTGGGAAATGTACCATTCAATTGCAAAGCAAATTACATGGCTCTCCTGTGTGTGGTTCTGCTCCCAAAAAGCGTCAGCAGCTTCCTACGACTTTACAACCATGAAAGAAATTCCTTTACTTGGAGAAGCACACAGTAAGTCCAAAATAAAAGGTCCTCAAGAAAAATATCTCAGCAGCAGTTCCTAATCTGAGGGGCACAAAAGGAGTTAAAAAACAGCAGAGCATAGCCAATGGTTGAGAAATAAATTGGTAGGAGAAGTTATTCTGGGAGCCAGAGTGGGTCACAGTAAGTTAAACCGTAGACTATGTTTGTTGTCTGAAATTATTCCAAAAGCAAAGTTATTCCAAGAGAGGATAAATATCCTTGAATAATCCAAACCAAAAATCAAATATAAAAGCAAGAATAATATTTAATTGGATTCCAAGTCCATGTTATCTTGAAGGAATTAACCACTTGCCCAGGTTTTGCTGTCTATTTGTTTCTGAGTACAGAGACAGGAGGGGAAAGCATTAGGGGAATGCAGGGAATCTCAGGCAGTACACTAAAATTGAGTTATTTACTCAGTTTACATACTCTCTGTGTTTTTCAATGAAGTTGATTTTACCTTCCAAAATCTAATCCGGGTAATACAGCACACATACTGTGTTTCAAAGTATGCTTGTGCAGGGGAAGTACTCACTTTAACAGAAGCCCAAAGTTAAATACATAAATTTGAATGCGGATTGTGGAATTGGGGTTCACTCTCAGGCCCACTATACTCTGCAGCCTAAGTCCGATTCACCTGGTACCCCTTTAGCCATCCCACACACACAGGTGTAAACATTACAGCTTCTAATAATTCCAGAGTACCTGGAGATACTTGGTAACTGAAGTCCTTCTTTATCGGCATGCTGGGAACTGCACACACAGTAAATGCTTACTTTAGGAAGGAACTCTGCTAGTTTAGCAAGAATTTAGCTTTATCAGGTAGCATGACAAAAACTAAGTGAATGCATTTGCTCTTTACTCATTCTCCTCAGTGAAAGTGACCAAGCTAGTTACCTATCAGTGCTGATTTTGGGGGCTGTCCTGATGCAAGGCTGAATAATGCATCAGTGTTTCAAATTCCATATTGAAGGATTTAAACACCCACATAAAGTTTGATTTGCCTTTTTTTTTTTTTTAATCTCTGAAGTAAGCACCTTCATATTTTAGAGGATGTTGCTTTTAAAGGGACTTCTGTGATTCAGCGGATAAAGTATCAAGCACTAAAGGTGGTTTAAAATAACAAAATGCAATCCCCTCCCTGCATACAGTAACTTACATTTGGGCTTCAGCTGGCTGACACAACTCTTTTCACCTGGAGATCTTCAAAGGCAAACAATTCTAGTATCTGTAAAGCATCAATTTCCCTTCATCTTTAGGCTGCCAAGGACTCTTCCAGTCATGCTTCACCATTAACTATATTTAGAAAGAAATATATGTAAGAAATCCAAAAGAACTTATGGATATGGAAATATCTGTGGAAAGCAGCAAGTCTGGAGACCTTCCTCTTATCCAGCCTATCTGAAGAGCTTAACAAGCTTGTTTGAAATTATTCTGCAAATCATCAGGATTCTTGAGACTAAAAAGGGGAAAAAAATCCAACGTAGCTGAATCTAATGTAAGTCAATTCCATTTAGTTAAGGATTTCTTTACTTGCTTATGGGCTATTACTAGAATACATGAGCCAGCTACTCCTCCTACAGGTCAACACGTCGAGATCTTTGTTGGTACGAAAATGGTCCTGGTGTTTCAGATGGCACATTTTTTTCAATGCCCCAGCCTGATTACAGGCAGCAGAGTATTTCTGGAGGCAAACAAACATTTTCTGCTGCCCCTTGCAGAAGAGAAGAAAGCGTGATCTCATTTGTTTGTATTCATTAAAATCCTCTAACACATTTCCTAACAGTAGGTTCTTTAACCCCCAGGCTTTGGCCAAATTCCAACTCAATTACTGTCTACCTGAAAATTCTCCCATTAAATTAGGATTGATGTATCTGTCTCCTCCCTTAAACTGGTGAGCAGCAGTGGCTTGAACTGTGAAGAGCTTTCTAGGCTTCATCTTCAAACTGGCTCATTTCAGGGCTAGGTTAGTAACATCAATACACTCACTCGATGCAGGACTATATACCAAAATTAATATCTGTAAAATGTCCCAACGTGCACATACAAAAGGACAGTAATTAAAGTGAAAAGCCCAACTCCACGCTGTATCCAGAAAATAAACCAGAAAAGATCACGTGCAATAACTTGCTGGGAAATCCACTGACAAATGGAGTTAATGGACACAAGTGAAGGCTGAAGATCTTAACTGCAGGCCACTATGATGTGTTAACATTTTTTCAGATCCACACCCCCACATAGACAGCAATACTTCTACTTTTGTACAAGGCAGAAATGCTTGTCATCCGGTGGTTGCATGGACTATAATTCATTGAATCATTTTACAGCTTTTGTTCTTCTGATTGCAGCATTTGCTGGAGATGCTTAATTTGGTTTGTCCAGAATGACAGTGAACAGTTTTAACTGTATTCTGTATTTCAGGCTGTTGATCTTACACCGCACGTCTGCTTTCTGAGAAGGCTTTCAGTGAAATATTATGCATAATTAAAGAAGGTAAGATGTGCACTCAGAGAAAAACAATTCCATGAAATATTTCTGGCAGGGAAAGGTTTGCCTAAAGGCAGATCGCCCCATTCCATGGAAAAGCCGAGAAGGAAGGAGAGGAGCAGATCTGTGTGCGAGATGTGCAGTGGTTTAGGTACCAGCATCCTTGGATCTTTACAGGTTGTCTGGAAACATCTGCTTCTGAATTCCTTTAAGCAATTGCTCTGTCTCAGCTTCCTAATGGTGCAGACACTGCACCACTGACCGCACTACCATGTGGTCATGCACAACCACCCTTCCTCTTAAAGGGCTCCCTGCACCAGCAGTGGCAATCTTTCTACAGGGGCTCTTGTGTCAGATAACAAGGGCAACCTATGACCTTGAAGGGGGTCCTGCTGTAGGACAACTGTTCTGGGGTGGAAGATGGAATAAAAAAGAAAAGGGAATGTAATTGGATGTTTAGGAGAAGTCCCAAAATAACATCCACTGTATTAAAAGGGCAGGATTTTACATTAGTACATTGTTATACATTTTTAATCGATTTTTTTAACAGGATGTGTTTACCAGAACCAAGTAGTGATTTCTGTCCCATGAGAATGACTCTGGTGTTTCAAAAATTTTAGATTCATTTCTGCCTGCACCTATGGATTTCATTTCTAACAATTTTTGAAAGATTTTTTTTCAATATAAGATGAGAAGCGGTTGGTTAGATTCCAACAGACAACAGTCAGCAATGTAAAATGCCTGCACATTCAGAACAGCTTTCTCAGGTAGTGATTTCAGTGTCATATTTAGCTGAGCTAAGCGCGGATTGCCAGGGGATTGCCAGCTCCAGCTGTGCACTTCCACTCCCCTCCCTCCACTGACACTCATTTAGGCTCCAATTCAGTCACACTGGGGAACTGATCCCACTGAAAACTTTAAAAAAAATCTTCTTAGGTTTTATCCTGATCCTTCAGTGACTCTTGCTATCAGACTGTATAACTAAGGTATTCAGCACACATATTTGGCATGTTTAAGCATAAGCAGGAAAGCATTTTTCTGAATATAATACCACACGTAGCAATTTCTATGTAGTAATGCTTTACAGAGCATTTCGAAGAAAGAAAAGATGTGCATCAGTTTTACTGATTAATTTAATAGCATGACAGGTCTTTTGGTGCCTGGATATATCAATGACATGGAAGAAACAGGCTTCCCAGGGAAGTGGTCACAGCACCAAGCCTGGCAGAGTTCAGGAAGCATTTGGGTGATACTCCCAGGCACATGGTGTGACTCTTGGGGATGGTCCTGTGTAGGGCTAAGGGTTGGGCTCGATGATCCTGATGGGTCCCTTCCAACTCAGTATATTCTGTGATTCTGTGAAAATGGGAATTTTGGCAATGAAAATAAGGGCCAAGTAAATCTACTGGCTACAAAGCAAGTCTGCATCAAACGCCCTGATACCCAGTCCCATGCTTAGACCTACAAACACCATCATACCCGTGCCTTGCTTTATGAACAGGTATGCTCAGGAATCTGAAAACTGCCCAATTGTCATTTCCCAATCAATGGTGCTACTTCACAATGAATAGTGGTGCTGTGGATGAGGGTAGTTTGTATTTGTTGACAAGCCTTGTGAGAAGTTTGGTTAAAAACCCCTGTGTCTGGAAATTAGGAGACACTCAGAGCAGCTCTGTCCACACTGCTGGCTTGGCTGTATGTGTAACAGATGGCAGAGGCTGAGTGGTTAATGCCATTACTTGGCCTGCTGGCCTGGCCTGTGTGCTCCCCAGTGTTTTATATGGTCTCGGGAAACTGCAGCAAGCTTGTGTGATGATTTGCTACTGAGGCTTACTAAGATCAAGCTACATATTTATGACCTTTAGCCTCGCTGACTGATTTGGAGCTTTTTAAAACAGCTGATTATATGGATTTCCTTTTCCTGCCTTTTTTTTTAATATAAATATGAATGAATTCTACATTCTGTATCTCCCTGATTTCCTAAGAATGCCAGACACTGAAGGCATTAATGAGCAAAGGCTTGTGTGACTGACATTTCAGTCTCTTGGAACTTTAGGTCTCTGCGCACGAAAATGCTGTGATATCATGGGAAATGCGTACTTAACTCTAACAGCCAAATGGAGTACAAATCTGGTCTCTCTCGGCATGTTTAAGCTTGCTCCCTTTCTGAACTGTTGAACCACTGCAACAAGAACTGAAACGACAGGATATAAATTTAGATTTGATTACTGACTGATTCTTATCTTTTATACTCACATTCATTACATTTATAAAGCTCACTTATAAAGTCTGGCATTCTGAATTTCTGTTTACAGAAATTAACCTTTGATTGTAAACTATCTTCTTCGAAGTTCTTGAAACCAGGACTTTTTCAGGCAGGAAGGAAAGACGATTTGAAGTTTTCTTATTTCACAGTAGCAAAATTAAAAACAGAATATAAGTTTTGCATAATGCGATGAAATAATATGAAAGGCTACAAGGGGAAATTTTATTCTGCCTCTAAAATATACATATTAGTTCAACATGATCTTACGCAATTTGACAAGAGGATTTTCATTATTAATAAGATGAAATGTAAGGCTTCTAATTAAGTGGAAAACAAACCAGTGTAAACTACACTCAGAACACACAAACCTATTAGGTTTTAAATTTAATAATAAATCATTTATCTAAAGCCCAGCTGATTTGTCGCATGATCTTACTTGATGAGAGTTTATTTAATTTCTGCATTTTTTTATTCCTTCTATTCTTACCATTCTTAATGCCGATACAACAGTAAATTTGGTTTTTTGAATCCCTATGCTCAAATGTAGCCACTTCAAATGATTAGCAGGTAACCAAATGCCCAGCAATGGTCTCATTCATAATTTACGAGTAAAATGAAATGTCTAATATGAATAAAAGACTAAATTAGAACTGCACTGTTGGACTGTAAAAACAGTAGAGCAAAAAATTACAAATTTCATTGGGAAAAATGTTAAATTTGTTAATGTTAAATGTTAATGTTAAATGTAAATGTTAAATGTCAAATTAAGCCCTTACCCACATGAACCTTTGGAAGCAAGTAACTAGTGCCTTCAAAATGATTTTAAATACTATCTAATGTGTAATTTGCCACATGAAGACAATTATTCAGAGAAAACCTTTGACGGGCAAAGTTGTATCTGCATAGAAATGTTGTAACTTGGCTCTACCTGTCTAAAGCAATTACCGTTGCACAACAAACTATTTAACAATTATAAGCATTGCACATAATTTTGCTCAGCTACTTGCATGAAACATGGGTGACTTACTGCAAGGTACCACACGTGCAGCCGGAGCTGTCGTAACTCTCTTCTCTGTGATTTTTGAGTAGAAAATGACTGCTCATAAAAGGTGAACAACTATCCCCCTACATCAATTGCACTTATTCTACCATGTTTTCACACTTTCACAGATCTTAACTTTTTAAGCAAATATCTTTCGTATTATCACCTTTTAATAGATCTTATATAATCTGGAGAAAAACATTCCTTGACAGACGAGGATACCAAATGTCTTACAACATCTACTAAAGAATATGGATACAAAGTGTTGTGTTGAGAAACTCTCGAAGTTTCTTAAATACCAAATATGTACCAGTCTCCATATGGAATGCCGAGTTATTTTTAAGTGTATAGCCTTTTGAAAGTGCTACCCATAACAGCAGCAAGTACCATTTTATCGTATTTGCAGAAGTCCTAGGATTTGCACAGATGATGATGGGTCCAGATGATCAGGATCACATAGGAAAGAAATGCACCCCACTCTCCACTTTCATCTGCTTAAAGTCACTGGGCTGCATTCTTTTCATCTGCAGAAAGGGGAAGAAACAATAAAAGCTTTTTACACAGAATCTTCCTACCTTTAACACAGGAAATTGTGCTTTAATTGTTCTAACAATTCTTTTTCCACACATACTAATAGGTATGGAAACATACATCATTCAGACACCTCCCAAAACTGAGCTGCCATGAAAGCATTGAAAGCCTTTTTTCTGACAGGTACCACAAAAATCATCAGAGGATATCAGTATACAAGATCTAAGCTGGGTCACTGTAAAATTATAATTTTTACTTATGGAAAGTGTTCTTTCATGTTTAAATCAAACCTCAATTGCTTCAGCCTACTTATTCCTTCAAAAGCAGAAGTTAAGCATAAATATGTTAGATGAGATCTTTCCTGAGAAGTGTATGTGGGACAGAGAAGCAAACAGAACCACAGATGACCCCAAAAGAAACCTGTATAAAGTCAAACAGAATTATCACCTGAGTGTGCCTTTATTTGCCAGTATACACATCATATTTGTTAGAACATTATCACACTGGTTAATTTAAAATTCTCTAAGTAGAAGATTCATGACATCAACAAAGACTGTGAGGAACAGAAAGGGAATTGGGGAGGCTTAGGAAATCTGTAAACAGAGCCAAAACGTGTGTCAGGGCTAGGATTAGCTTGCCAAAATTAAAAAATATTTTATTTTTTTTAATGTAGACAGCAGTTCCAATGGTTGACCAAGCATTATTATCTTCTAAACAATGAAGTCTCTTTTTGTTTACACTCTAATGAATTCCAAAGAAAAGTGACAATAACCGGTTTTAAAAGTGATTTTTCCTTTTTTCCAAATATTTTTCAGCAATTAAATTCACATGCAAAAAGCTGATTCCACATACAGAAAATACTTTGAAATATCCAAAGTCTGAAAACTGACAAAAATACATTTCACAGAGATAGAAGTAAACAAAATACAAATCCACAGCTGCAAAGTTTCAGATATGCAAAATGACTATTTTAATGCTGTGACAGATCCATGGCTTGAAAATATACTATAGCATGTTTCAATCAAACCAACATGAGATCAAAGCTACCTGTGCTGTACAGGTAAATAGAACTAAAACCAGCTGGTTTTGGCATTCTGGCTCTCCCCGGAATAGGAATGGGATGTGTATGCTGAAAGTCCAGGGGTTTTTTACAGAAAGAGAACTGACAACATTAAACTGATCTTGCACGCTGGAAACCCTCAGGATTAATATACAGTAGCACAAAAATGATAAAAGTAGGTTTTTTTGCTAGGTAATAAGAAAGAAAATAAAACAAGTATCTGACAACACACAACTGGAGATACTGTAGATACAATGCGACACTTAATTATAAGCCCCTCTGGGGATTTACAGTCTGACACCCAGTGTGCAGCTCCCATTTTCACCTGTTGTGGACTGAAATGCCATGAGACCTGTGTCTTCATCTGGATCACAATGACAGCTCCAAACAAACCAAACCTCTAAGACTTTAATAAGCTGCATAAACAGCTGCAAACAGTCCTTTGCTCTAATGATGTTACTGTCAAAATGTAAAAAAAAAAAAAAAGGAAATGGTTTTTTTAAATTTTAATTACTCAATTTGAAAAAAGGAATGGAGAAGAAAAGCAGCTCAAGGAATACCGAAAATAGGTGTGAATTCAGTCACAGGTATTAGTTAAGGGCACCACGGTTCTGTATAGAAATGGAAGTATGAAAACAAAATAAACAAATTCAAGAAAGGAAACGGGTACTGATATTTCACCTCTAAAACCTTTAGTAAAAATGCTCCTTTTTTATTTTTAATGCATATAATTAGGACCATGGTTGATAACATGACTGTGATATGCCCATTTTCTACAATCTTTGACTAGTATACAAAAATAATTCTCTGACTTCTGTGTCAAACAGGACTTGGAAATATAACTTATTCCCATTAAAACTGTGCTTGGTGTCTTAAATATTTAAGGCTATACATGCACTGAAATTTAAGGAATTTCAGGTTGAAATAGTAGTTGAAAACTGTCACACAAATTAGACAACGAAGGGACACTGGTAGGAAATGCACATACAATGCAGCATCAGTCTGTTCCTGTAAGATCAGCATACACTAGATAGTTATTGTACAAGATCAGGACTTCAGACACAGGGAAGCCAAATCTGTTCTCAAAGTAGCACACTTCAGATATAGGTATAACATGGGTAAACCAAGCTAATTTGACAGCACTGACTGACTTATATTTTTGATTGTAATAGGATTTTGATTAAAATGCACCAAGAAATACAACCCGAACACTTTGCTACTGATAACAACAATGGACATCCAGTCAGAAAAGAGGTATCTGGAATTCTCAGCTGGGAGTCACATTTACAGAAGCCTATTTTATATTTGTTAACAGAGACCCATCATATAATTTCTGTCTTTAAGTAATAGCAAGTGCAAACATTATTTGTCCAAATAATTAGAAACAGACTTGGTTCTTTGGTTAACACCATGTGACTTACATCAGACACAGGAATCAATTAAGAATAAACAGTCATATGAGGAAGTTTCTTGGACAGTGGGTGAAGAAGGAAAGGAGAAAATTTCAAATTAAAGGAAATTTAAAGCATTGTGTTAAACTGAACTGCCCTTTGAAACCTCCTGGACTAGGAGTAATCAATTTAAGACATCTCTTCAGTTGCAGCGACATTGCTTACACACCATAACTAGTTTCTCTACTGTTAGTTCTATACAAAAGAAGGAAGGCACCGAGTGCATCGGTGACATACAGGCAGTATAAAAGTATGCAAGAAAATGCTACATACTGTAATACTTCATACTTTCTAGAAATGTGGTGAATGTGTGCTATCTCTATGCAATATAATGCTTCAAAATCCAACTCCTTATATCCAAATGAAAGAATGAACTAAAATATGAAATACATTTTAATAATGTTGCTGATAACAGCACAATTCAATATTTGTATTCGCTAAGATCAGTTATTAGCTTATAATCACCAGAAAAACAAGTTCAAAATCACTGAAGATCAAGGGAACTATAATCTATAAGTATACTTTGGGACAGAGCCAGCAGCCTGTATTCATGACAGATGTCCCACTAAGAATGGAGAGGAGGCTCAGTTTTACCACTGTTGTTCACGTTAATAGTGCCTTTCTCTGAGACATCCCAAGAAATACATGGAACTGCTTACAGGGAAAGGTACTACACAACATGAAATACATCTGGTTAAAACCAGGACCTGAGTAAAAGGCAGAAGGTTCAGGCCCTTAGTCAATATATTAGCACTTTGAATTGTGTTAACAGTGATATAGCTTGCTCATAGAGCATTTAATTTTACAATGTTAAATCATCTTATATAAAAATAGGTAAGAAAGCTCTGTAAGAAAGTATATATACTATATAAGGAGAAATCTCTCCTTAAAAAAGCAAAGAAAGGGAAAAATTGAATAAAAGGTTTCACTAATTACACTTAGTCATGAAAATCACATTAAAAACAGTTACCGTAAACGAAACAGTACTGAGCACTAATGAACCTTGTGGTTTACTGGAAAGGACAGCAAACTAGCTGTATAGTAAAAAAAGATCATTGCTCTGTTTCCTTTTTTGTAAATATTCCCTAATACATTCAACTGCTTAGAAATTTTCTTAAAATGTCATAGTAAGCCATTTGCAAAATTGACTATCAAGACTGGTTCAAAGCCCTGCTCCTTGCTTGCACTATGGCCTAGAGATTACATCTCAAAGCTATGATAATGTTTCTAGCTAATTCTGCAAATTCATTCGAACTCACGCTTTGGAAATAAAGTTAAAAAGCAATCCACTTCAGACCCTCAGCATGCAGTGAATGTCCACAGGATTTGCAAAACACAGCAAAAAAATCATATTGATACAATGGGCAAGACTCTTGTCCTCAGATATAAGAGAAAAAAGGATGACATTAATTACATCCCTGAATATCCATGAGGTATTCCTTCAGTGGTATGGCATGGTATTACTGCTGCTGCTCTCCTGAGTAGGGTCTTTATGCCAGCTTGACCAGTAGATGCTTTCAAGGAAGGGAATGAATCCTTCTTGCTATAAGCTAGCCTCACTCATTTTCTAGGCATAAGTGTTTCCTGGTCTTTATTCCTACAGGAGCAATACTACCCACTTTCCTGACTCCTGGCACGTTCCTCCGCATAAGGATCTTATTCCATATTGAACCAGCATAAGCCTGAACAGCAAAACCTGATCCAGCAGGTACCAGGCCCATTTATTAATTCAGGCACACCACCTAACATAAGAACTAAGCTTGCCAGCACTAATAAAACTGTGCCATATTCAGGTAGGTGTAATATAAGCAGATATGTTGGGTGCATAAGATTTCTGCGTAGTCTGCAGAAAGGAAGAAACCCTGCTTGAACTTAAGGAGGGGCAGTGCTAAGTTCTTAAGGCTAAACTAATCCACGTCACTATAGACCAGTTGGCACTCGCCCTACTCACCCTGGGCAAATAAAAAACATCTACCTCTGTCAAATATACTAGTTTAGAAGCCACACAACGCCCACACAGGCCGGCACCACTTTGAATGTATGAACTCCCACAATTCCCGTGTCACAGTTTCTCTGAGGAAGGCTCTCCGAGGGCCACAAGGCTCCAGGAGTAGAATTTGAGTCACTGTCACTGATTCTGTAGGAAGAAATCTCTTATTTTCATGTTCTCGCTCTCAGATGACATCTCTTCAACAGGCATTGTTGACTCTGACAAGGAAATGCTCCTGTGACTTTCTCCTCAAAAACTACCATCAGAACAAAGTAGTCTGAAATCCAGCTGTGATGCACTACAAAATCTAGCAATTGAGTTAGAGACAAAAAACACAGAACATTCTTGAAGGCTCATTCTAACAATAAACTTTGGTGAATGTTCCAGCTATAAGGACAAAGATGTTTGGGGACTGCTTTAACATTTTTAATACTAAGTTTTAAAAATACTTCAAAATCTGAGAAAAAGAAGAAACAAATATAAGAGTTTGTGGTGGTATCCAGATGTTTGGCTTTTTACTTCCATTCATAACTGAAATCACATTTGACTTTTGCAGGTTCAGTGCTGTACCACTTCTCCAACCTACCAACCCTATCGTTCTCCACACCTTCAGGGTGAGGTCTGCTCTCCTGGTGATGCCCATGGGCTCCTCTCACTAACATTAACAGCAGGCAGCCATGCACATCAGTCAGAGAATTAAACGGATGTTTGCTTGTTACTGAGAATTCAGCATCAGGAGAAGTCAGTCTGCCTTACAAGCGACAAGCCATAATTTTAAAGACTTCTTTAAACAGCTTTTATTCCTCCAAAAAAGTGTGATAAGGAAGTAAAGGGTTCAATACAACTCCGAGTTCAATGAAAGCACTGTAAGTTTCAAGCTGAAACAGCTCAGGCTAAAAGGCCTCCTCTCAACCCTCATTCCCTGATTTTACCTCAGACTTTTTGTTAGAATTGGTACATGTAAGAGTGATCTGTATTCAATGTCTATATTAAAATGTCTCCCTCAAAGAAGTATTCTTCTTCTGCTTCACTACATTAAAACTGATGGTTTGCATTTCAGAAATCTTTGGGAGTTGGACAGGTCACAGAAATTTTCCACCAGTGCCTTAAAGTAAGTGATGCAGAGCGTCCCTGACTTCTAAGGTGCAGTGACAGCCACAGCCAGCTTCTCAGGGTGCTGGGGAGTTTGCAGGAATGAGCCGTTGGGGAGAAAAGAGAATAAATCAGTAACACAAATTTTAGACAACAAAAAAATTGCTCCAAAGGTGTGAAATATTGGAAGATGCTGATGCTGACACTACATCTGCCATCAAGAATCGTTGCAAAAATTTACAGATAAAAATATGTCCCACAGTAAATGCCATAAAATCTCTTTTCAGCTCAAGTGTTTTCTTGGTTGATAAACAGTGTTCAGCTCTAGTAGGAGTACATATATTCATTCCAAGGGCTCGCCATATTTCCAAATCTAATTATTTATGAGCTTAGAGGACACTAATTGAATTCAGGAATAGTGTCATATTCCTCCCGTAGCAGAACTTACACCTTGCCCAACCTCTGCCTTTGCAGTCAGACCTCACAGCGTGATTACAACGTGGATGTCTTAAGTCCCAAGTGTGAAGCAGCACCACAGGGACCAAGCTTTGCATCTTTCCAGTGCTATCCTCCTTCCCTGTGCCACCTGGCTGAACGGGAACAGCAGCCTGGCTCTGCTGCCTTCTTTCCTCCATGTATGTGGAGGCAGCGATGTCCTGCAGGCACCGGACAACCTCTCATCCTTCTGCGCAGTGAGTTCATGCTGGGCTGTCCTGCCCTTCACCATCTTGCCCTTACCACAGAAAGGAACTAACCAACTTTTTCACATTTGTCATAATTTAAGACAACCTATGTGAAACGTTCTAAACATAAAACCAAATAGTTCATATACAGAAAGGATGCAATATTTTCAAGAATAGAATCTGTAAGAACGTCACTGTTCTAGAATTATTTAAGGCTACACTGACAGGAAACAGATTCAATTCAAGGTCTGCAATCTCTACATGGTATACTGGCACACAGAAAAGTAATTAGTTTGATAATTTTTTCCAAGTACTTACTGTACTTTTGAACAAAGGCAAACAACAAAAAGCTAGGAAAAAACCCACAGCCAACTCTGAGGAAAACACAAGTACCTCTAATTTGTTACTGATACTTTGTTCTTTAGAAATTCTGTTCCATGCTTATGACCTAACTGAATGCACAAAACCACACTGTATGTGTTAAGCCCTTATGCAGGATTTTAAAAACCACAATATCTAAAGACAGATTTCAAATACAAAAGTATAGCTTTGCATAAGCAATACGAAAAACAAAACTACAAACAAATCAAATAACAAGAATGGATGCTAGGAAGAAAAAACCAACATGACAGCTACTGGTACCATAATTAACTCACAAAAATCCCAAGACAATCAAATTATTGGTGTGACTGGTTTTGCACGGCAAATCCATATTCTACTGCCTCAAAATAAAACATTCATTTACGTTCTTTATACATTGAGTTCCCAGCCTTTGTAGGTATAAATCCAAGGAAACCAAACCTGCTTCTGTGGAGCACAGACTGGTCCTGGATACTTTAGGAAGCATCATGTGACCTAGAGAAAGATTCCTCTTCCCAAATGTGCCCAACACAGACTACTGTAAACCTCCATTGTGTCTAAATTAATATTTCACTGCCTTAGGAATCTAAATGGTTAGACACAAAGCTGAAGCAAATCAACCAACAAACAGAAACCCACATCGTGACATGGTTTTAGTTTAGTTTGGTCCTGTAGGAGGTATTTGCTGCACCTTCCAAACTGACTTCTTCATTTGTTCGCAGGTGATGTTAAGCACATTCTCCACTAGAATTAACTGGCTCAGTTCTTGCTGTTAAATATTGTACATTATTTTATATAGCACAACCTGTACAAAGAGACAACCATTAAGAGACAACTTTCAGCTTTAGGAAAGAGCATCCAAATATCCACAAACAGAATGGATAAAACCACTTCCACATCCACTGAAAAACTGCTTTTCAACAGCTTCTAAATTATTGTTTCTATTACATGGAAAGCTGAAAGGATTGTGAAAATCTGAGCATTGTCCTTATGCATATAAAATTAATGTTGATTTTTTTTTATTAAATTCTATGCTCAACATTACATTTCACAAACTGATCAACAAAAAGGACTGAGACAACTTGTACTGTATTACTGCAAGACTGTTTCCGTTTAAAGAAAGTTTTTGCATTATTTGTATTTAGTAAATAAAGCTTCTGTAAATGAAGCAGCAGCACAATATCAGGAAGAAAAAAAGCTCCAAAAAGGTCTGTAATGACGTGTAAAGCTTTAAATCAATAAAAACTGAAAGCCTGGCTCTGCAAATAAACCCCTAAAAAGGCACCAAATAAACCGAGACGTAGAATTAGCATATCCTTTAAAAAGGACTTAATGCAATTGTTAAGTAGTGTGAGAATTTGAGAACCACGTGAAATATCTTTGTAAGGGCATACTCACCGTCACCAGTCTCACTGTGCTTGACTGCCTGTATAACGCAAAGTCGGGATTGTTCAAAGATAGTCAAAAGAGATTCAAGAGAAAAACATTTGTCCTCATGAGAACGCTATAGGCTAACACTAATTCTCTCAATAACATCCAACACTTCACTCTTCTACCCACCAAATGCCACAACAGTCAGTGAGGTCCCATATTAGTAAGACATGACCATCATTTATAAGAAAAAACCCCCAAACCCCTCGCTTTCCATACAGAAGCAATTAAAAATAAATGAAGCTTATAATTATTGGAAAAAAAGAATATTTGAATTGGGAAGCTTTTTAAAAATGAATATGTTTGCTCAATAACCCACAATTTCAGTAATATGAATTCATTTCGGCAGTCAATAAATTAGTGTGAGTCCAGCTAAAGCATTTGGGACAAATAGGAACCTCAGAAGCACTGATATTTCCCTAATTACGGTGGATGCCAGGAGTGATGGCAAACCTTCTTGTGATACTGTGGCTTCTCAACTGCATCATTAGACAGCCGTGTTTCCCAGACTGAACATAAGCAAAGCAAACTTCAATTTTGTGTGCAAACATTCATTCCATTGCTGGCAAATCACTAGAAATACAACTTACTGATGCTCTCTTCCTCAAGAAGAAAGGTAAAAACACCTGGTCTGCTCTCTACTTCCAGCGAACAGCACATGGTAGTTCCTAAAAGAGCTCAGAAGAGACTCAAATGGATACCTGTTTCAAGCAAAGCCATAGTATTTTGCATTCATTCAGAGTAGTTCAACTGCTGCCACTTTCTTCACAGTCTTTCAGCCTAACTTTGAACTGCTGATATTTTAAAGAAATCTGTATCAATTTGTTTAATGAAAATATATTTTAGTAAAGTCGTGCTCTATGAGCTTCCTACATTGGAATACATGAATACAGGAAGTGCTTTCAACAGAAAGTTACATAGTTTTACAGTACAACCTGTCTAAGGAGTTTTGGAAGGGACCAAACTAATGATCTGGTCTCTTTGGATTAGGCAGCAGTACAGGCAAGAGGGAAAAACCCAATTTATGCCGTATATAGAGCTTGTTCCTGTCACAGATTGAAGAAACACTAGTTTGATGTCAAAGTTCACCTGATGCCCAAATACTAGTATTTTTCAAACCAACTGCATATCAAAAAAATGAAAACTTACTTGTACTAAGCTCCTGGAAAGAAACTCAGTGATATAGGAAAAAGAAATATACTGTTGTTTTACACTAAGTGTTCTTTCACCAGTGGGGTTTTTTTTGGTTTTTTTGCTTTTGCTTTACAGACCATTAACTTTTTGTCAAAGTGCAAACTCTTGACCTTTAATCTGAATGCAGGCAGGTCAGAAGCTACAGTATTAAAGCAATACAAAAAGTACACAAGGAGGAGCTTACATTAATCTGGAGAACCTTACACAAAGTGTTTCTGAATTGAAAACCACAAAACAAACCCAAACAAATACAGCATCAGGTGGACGGGGAAGGGACCGCTAATGTATCTTGTACAGCAAGGCTTCTCTGACACCAAGGAAGTTTATGACACTAAGTGAAGATTGTATAATAAATCCCACCATTTTGCATGTTGTGCATTCGTTAGGATGGAATGTTGACCTCAATTTTCGTTTTTCACTCCCACAACACATCAGTTGATTGTGACCAGGGATGATCATCTTCTCGGGAGAACAAACTCCCTTAAAACCATGACCGCTCTTCCTACCATCCATTAGGATTCTAGTAAAGTATGCCATCTACACACTTGCTGTCCTTTAGATTCTTTCATTTCAGTCCAGTGATTGAGTTCGTCTTCTCCTGAGCTGTTGAGACCTAAGGAAATCCACCCTATCATCTCTTTCCGTTTCATGCTGCGCTTATTATAGACCGACAGTATGAGAGTCACGTCTGACAGCTGAAACAGAGCCACCTGGAAAACGAAAGTTTCTTTGTACACGGGGTTTGGCTGTCCTCGGCGGATGGAGGTTTTGCATTTGGACATCTCTTGCCCCATCGAGTTCAGCAGTGTTAACTTAACATACGTATCTACAAAACAAATCATATTTTGGAATGTCAGATATTTTTAGAACAGAAGCTTTGGAGGGATGAGGTATTTACAAGAAACAAGGATATGGTGTACACCGGGATGACTGAACACAGCTTAGTTTAGACACATGGAAAGATGACAAGTAAGCAAAATATCACAAACACACTAACAAATTAACTAGCTTCAGTACTAGGTATTTGGGTTAAGTTGAAGGTATACCTCATAATCCCCTTCCCGCTGATCCCCCTTATTTAGTCCAAACAAATTTAAATAGCATTAACACTTAGCAAGCTCCAACTAAGCACAACACTATAAAGCATACCACTGAATTTTCAAAGAATATGAATAAATGAAGTGGAATAAAGGCAACTAATGAAGAGGAAAAAAAATAATGTCAATACGCAGCGATGATATCAAAACAGCCAGAATAAAACGCTTGAGAATAATCTCTGCATGGATGTGGTTCTCACTTTGGGCTTTTCAGCTTTATTTATTTTGAAGACCAAAATGTAGCAAAGTGCATTCAAAGATGGAAGTTTGCACAATACAAAAACCCTATTAATTCCCAGATTCATAAAGGAATACATTTACTACGTGTTTAAAGAGAAACAAGTTTTTGCATAGTTCAAGATGGTGGTTTAAAATGTAGCTTGTACAGTGCTCTTAAACAGCACATTTAAGAAGCTGATGCAAGTAATGTAGTTAGCACACATTAGCATTTGGGTACAAACCCTTATTGTTAAAGCTCTGTTTTCATCTGACCAGAAGCACCAAACCGTGCTCCTTACAGAAGGATACACATTTCATGAAGCTAACTGATGACAGGAAACATAAAACTGTATAAAACAATCATTCTTTATTCCTGTCTTATTCATGTCAATGGATAATATTAATTAAAGAATGGAGTTTCTATAAAAAGAAACACATTTAATATTTTCACTTTGCAGGTACACTGAAATCCCAACATCCATAATCAGAGATAAACGCAACTTTTGCATTAAGAGACTGCCAAAAAAAAATAAACATACACATTTATAAACTGATATGGCAGGCAGCTGTGGAAATTGTACTGCTGGCACATTTTCTTTTGCATGAAAAAGACAACATCCAATTAGTTTCTACAGGAACTCACCTCGGATTATATAAACCTGTCCACCTATCAAGTGTTTTAGACAACAGAACAGTCCGTCTGACAACAGGGGGTGGAAAGCAGTAAAAGAAATAATGACCAGATGTCAGTAGTTGGGTGAGAGAGGATCAAGGGTTAAAGTTTAAGAGGAAACACTATTCACTGGAGTGGAAGAACATGAAACCTTAGCAGCATAGATCAGAAAAAGGACTGAACAAAAGGACTGTCAGGTAGAAATTAATGAAATGAAAATTTTGTGCAGTTTTTGTGTAATCTTTGACAAAAATTACACCACTTACATAATGGGTTATCTTAGCACTAATAGCCACTGGGTTCTAAGACACACTTAACGTAGCAAGAATCATGCAAATGATTAGGTTGTAGCAGATTGGGTAAAAATCACTGTATCCTTTTTATCGAACCTTACGCTTTTTCATGCAAACTCCAGCATATTTAGAAAAACTGCACATAGTAATTAAACTTGATCTATTAAAAGCAATAAAATGAAAAATCACTGAACTGAAAACTAAGCTGGTTTTGCCCTTAGCTTTTATAGTTACTGATATTTGATTGTAATACTTTAGTTCTTGAGTAGTGATGAACTTGGGCAGGAGAATGACTCTGACCTGATCTCTAGAAACAGCTGAGGGATACTTACATCTGAAATTCAGTGATGGGCCTCTATTTAGAATGTAAAGATTTTGCTTGTTAAAATCCATGGATTTATGGATTTAATGTGTGTGTGCATGCATACACACACATGCATTTAATGTGCAGAAGCTCGTACCCTGTTTCAACAAAACTTTAAAGAATATCAAGAAGCATCTTTTTCTCAGACAAAATATTATCACACAGTGAAACAAAGACACTTTCCAACATCCGTTGTTACCACCTGCAGGATTTAGCCTATTTGCCTATTTGTCAGTTGTTAAATGAGTTACTATATAATATATAAATATGCAAGAGAGGAGTTTGTAGATATTTAGTATTCGGTTTATATTTGCTGTAAAAGCACTTCACAAAAATTCACAGGTTCACAACCACTAGGCTACAGAAAGGGTCACATGTGGGAAAGAATAACTGCTTCCATTTCTATCATTGTTTCTCAATACATGAATGAAAACTGACCTGCGCATGTCAGAACATGGTATTACAGGGCTGCATGCCATATTCTATGCTGCTTTCTTGCAGTCTGAAACAGATTTTTGACCCCAGTGGCACACAGAGCTGTTGGCTACACAGCATGGGCCCACAGAGCACATTCTGGGAACTAAGATACTATGGAATGAACAGCTCTGTTTTCAAAACAACTACTGAACCCCTCCTAACTTGCATATTCTAAATATTAAATAAAAATTGGCTATCTCTGAGATTCCAGAAAGATAACTGTCTGGTTTTGCTTTAAGGGAACACATGATTCCTCTCTCCAGGCCTTCTCTCCCTTTCGTTCCTTCTCCCATCCCAGTGTCCTTGGACCTCCCCACCTATTTCTATACTTTGTCTCCCAATAGGTGACTCCGGGGCAGCTACCTAATGATATAAAAGTATTAGAGATTTGTCTTTCGCCTTCCTTCTCTGGCCATGCTAACAAAGTCTGGCTCTGTCAGTGTGAAAAGTACAGAGAAAGCAAAGCAGAGTAAGGTGAGCCAATTAATGAATAGAATAAACATGGGTCAAGAAAGCAAGAAAGAGGAGAGAACATCAGTATCAAGTTGTCTGGCTTACTTCCTAAACTCTGAAGACAAAGTGAGATGTTCAAACCACTTACAAAATGTTGGTAGCCTGCTACGTAATCCAGTAGTGCCAGATAATCTGCTAGTGCCATACTAATTTGGATCTTGAGAAACAGAAAGAGTGACTGAAGCCTGAGCCTCCAGACAAAATCAAGAGGAACAGGTAGCTATATCTGATTAACACTTATGTAAATCAGCCCAGCATCTTAAAAACAATAAAAAATTATTTTTTTTAAAGATGTTCGTTACTGAACTTTCTCAAGCTGCATCAAAGAACTAGAGACAGTAATAACATTCTCCGTGTGTGACATTCCATCTGGCTCCAGCTTAGAAGTATATGAGGTTCACGGATATTTCAGACAAATGTATTTTTGAACAAATGCTTGAACACACAGCTCAAGTCCTTTCCGATGGTGAACATTCCTTCTGTACAGTAAATATGCCAAAGGTCTCAAGTGGTTTCTCTGTTGTCTTCACTGACATTCCCAAGTTACTTATATTACCACATATATAGAGGCACATAAGCAATTAAAGACTTCAGTATCAACCCCTCTAGGAACAGCAATAACTGTTCAGAGTGTTTATATTAATATTAACTGGCATGTACTTTCTCTTTAAACACTGACTTTTTATTCTTGGCCTGTGATGTGAGGCATTAGTAATTTAGCAATTAATCATTATGATAAAGGTAATTTATTAGTCAGTCATCATGAAAAATTAAAACAGGCTTGTCAACTTACAATTAATATTTTGAATTTTAGATTTTTGCTATTTCCCAACTGACTAGAAATATAAAACATGAAACAGATTAGTTGATGATTGCTCTATTTCGTTTTGATTGGGTACGACTAAGTGATAGGATTGAAGTCCTTGCTACCAAGAGCCCCCCCAGTACAGAAGCATTAGGATGAAAAAAGATTTTCACTCACTGGGTGGTCTGTTCGCTGCCAAGTTTTTGAAGTGGCTGCCTTTTATCACTTCTGCTGATAATCTTCCAGTTGTAGCATTATAAAGGAGGCCAATGAGGATTTCTGGAGCAGAGCCATGTACCAGTGACTGACAAGAGGAGGTACTTTCACTGCAGGACACTTCTGACATGCTCATTTGAGAGTCACAGCCCTATAAAACAGATAAAAAGTTCTGTGTGCTTTGTGGAACAATGCTACTGGGAAGTAGATTTTTAGAATAATGCATAGAAAATTATGAAAGCAACTTACTGACAGTAACAGAAGCTCCATTCAATCACCCAGTGAGAAATGTACATTCTTAATATATACTTAATTTGCACATGTTAGAGGTAACAAAGACTAAAGTGGTCTGAAATAAAAACGATTCTTTGGTGTTTCCACTGCTTCATGATTCAGAAGAAATAATAGCAGAAGATGAAGAACAGCCTTTACGGTCCCTATTTACTTCAATTGCTAAGGTAAGACCCGTAACATAATTTGTCAGCATCCTGAAGAATATTAAACCTTGGATCTCTTACTTTCCAAAAATGCAAAACACCAGTGGAACTCTGAAGATAATAAAATGCAGAAAATTCTTATTCATCCTTTGTGAAGGTTATTCTCTAGACTGAGAATTTATCAGTAGCAAAATAACTGAACACATGCAAACAGAAAAATGCGCTCTGTATAGAATAAATTAGGGTACAAGGAATTTAATTGATACCGGGATACAGAACTGCAATAGATCCTTTGTCTTGGGTGGGAAAGGAAGGATGCCATCCAAAACACAGCAAGTGATGCTTCAATTTCCACCCTGCAAGCTTCCAAAAAATTCAGATCTCTCATGCAGACTCGCCACATTTCATCTTTAAAGGGAGTTTCTAACATTAATTTTTTATGACTTTTACCCCTCATTATTGGCTTTAGAAAAAAAGAAAAAATATATACTTTCTTTACACTGCAATGCTAATCATACCATGGTCATTCCTACTTTCATTTGCACACACAGAGTTGTACGACTGAAAACAAGACACTGGATGGAATCTATCCAATGGTATGGCAATTTGCTGGGTAACCAAGAAGAAACTTTTGGATTATGAGCACATCCCTTTATGATTCTCTCAGAAGAAAATGTAAATTGGATCCACAGATTTTTCAAATATGGCTTGACTCATTTGGGAACCTGGCATCACTCTTCCAAGGAGTCACGATGATTTTGTGAAGCCGATTCTTCCAGATTCCAAATGTCTCTATCATTTCCAGCAACAGCTGACATGGGCATAAGATCAGACTTAAACCTAAATAGCACAAATCCTCATCAAGACAAAAGTTAACCTTATAAGCAAATGACTTCATCTGACATAGACAAAGCCCAAATGCCTATACATATAAACGCATACAAAACTCAAATGTGTTACAGAATCTCCAATTATAGATGACATAATAAGTACAAGAAGAAACCGACAATAATATCCTTCTCATTGACATTATAACCAGTTCTTTTCAGCAGAACATTTCCAAGACATCTGGAAGAAGTTTCAAGTAGCAATCCAGTTCCTCATTAATAAAAATTCACCGTTGTTAGCAAATGTATTCTTACTACAAAAGAAGGACCTCAACAAAACTCCCCGACTTCCACCTCCCAAACTGCAAATTCAACATTTTAAGTATGTGGTTGTTTCTCCAAAAGTTTTTTATTCAACTCCAAGAATAAATTTCAAATTGCTTGCAAACTGTAAATTGCTAAAAATTAATTACAAGTATACGTTCATTCTGTGGAACAGGAAACTTTTGATTCCTATCTTCAACAGTAGAATTTCAACAAAATGGAAAGTTTAAAAGAAAGATGACTTGATTCAGCAGCCACAGTAAACACTGCACACTTGAAAGCCTCAGCCTGTCACAACTGCAGCTATTACTTAAGTTTTCTGGTATTTTAAAATTGTGACACATTATCCCTACGGGTCTTATTCATCTTATTATTTTGTTGAACCAGGAATTTAAGTACAGTCAACCTGACACTGTTCACGTAGGTCTGAAGTTTAATTGAGATCATGCTGCAAGTCCACAAAAGAGATATAACACAAAGCAAGCAGCTGGGTAACACTCCCCCCAAATCATCAAAGGGCTTTGACATACTGAGAGTAGGTGATGAGAGCACCTTTTCCTAATTGTGACTTATTTGGGCAATTTACTGATGTTCCAAGAGGGACTCAGCCTAAATCAGTTTGTGACAGAGTTAAACTGATGACAATGGGTATCGGAGTAAGGTTTAGCTTGTCAGAAATATTGAATAGTAAATGAGTGACATCTGAGTGGGAATGAGTCCTGAAGCACCATGAAAGGGAAGACAAGTAGCTTCTGTGTGGTATAATTGAGAAGGAGGAAAACAACTGAAAAATGAAATGTGTGATATTACAAAGGTACATAAGGATGGGCTAGAAATACCATTCCTTTACAGCAGAATCCTGGATGGATAGGAGAAGGACAAGACTGCCTTTGTCAAGGCCAGGCAAAAGGATCTCACCAGCTGAATGGTGGGTTGAGAAGACCTAGATGATGCTTTAGGTCTCCAAGAGGATGGAAATGCAACTAGTGACTGTACCTTAGAACTGTTGCATAGAAAGAACTGGTAGATGTAAGCTTGATGGAGATCTCGAGAGAGCATCTAACTTAAATGATTTGCTCCAATATTTTCTAAACCAAAATATCTTGCAGGTTTGAGACAAACAAAAGAATGTTGTTTAATCCTTATTATATAAGAAACTTCCTACAAAATGCTGTGGGGACATAAGTTTAATGACATTAACATAAAGCAACAAAATTCACTTAAGAAAAAATCTGAACCATAATTTGTTTTCCATTTTACATAAAAAAATACTTCAACCCATTTTGTTTCAGACTGACCCAAACATATTTAAAAAAAAATGCTTCTCAGTTATGAACCCCAAAATCCTAATATAAGAGAAAGTGAAATGTTAAGAAGGAAAATGAAGTAGTGAGGTGTGAAGCAGATTAGAAAACAAAATTATATTACTAGGTCAAAACAGGGTTAAACAATGTAAACCAAAATACACCTTCTGTGGCTATAATAAGGGAGCAAACAGAGGATTTGGGGTCAAGTATGTAAAAGACCTGAGAAAAGGGGGAAGGTGAGGCTGCATTTTGTCATTTTTCTTTTGAAAGAAAACAGAAGAATTCTATGAGGAACAGAAGAAACCGGAATCAGGGATGGTAAGAGAGAGCTGAGATAAACAGGCCTGGGATTAACAAATGAAGAAAGACTTTCCATTGCAGTACAAAGTTAAAAGCAGGGATATCGAGTATTATTAGATGTCTTCTCGAAAGTGTTTTCTCCAGCACATAATTTATGGTTCACATTGTGGAAATCAATTCACTGTTCTGAGTAAGATATCCCGAGATAATCACATCTGTTGCCAAGTAAACATGACTTTGTGTTAAGTCCATTAACTGCTCTAGAATTGGAAACAACAGCTTTACTGAAGTTTCTGTTTAGAGGGGTTTCTCTCTTTGCACAAGTCAGAATTCTAGAAGAGTGCTAACAAACTCATTAAGGAAAAAAGCAAGTTACATTTTTACCTGCTCAAAATATAAGCTTCATGATCAAGCGCCAAATTGTAAAATATTAACACTGAAATTGCTAATTGGTACAACATGAATACTATCTTAGCTACAATGAGACTTTCATCTCATGGCAATATTACAGTGCTACCAGATGCTTTTCATCTCCGTACAGATCTGCATTCAATCTGTCTGTAAATCTATCTGTAGGCCACTTGGATACTGTTGCTTCACTGTGGGAAACTTAAGATTCAGACCAAAAAGTTGCTATTTGTTTGAAATCTGCCCACGTAAGTTTATTTTCCTAACTCTTCTCTCTCTTCCTCTATAAACACTGTTGTAATTTAACATGTAGGGAAAAAAAGAACTAAGGTTCCATAACAGCAAAGGCTTTTCAAGGTCAGTGAAGCATCAGAACAGCCTAGCAAACACTGCTGTAAAACCTTATGTGCAGATTTTTAACAACTTAGTTGAAATGTCAAAGTGCTCATGATCTGACCACAGCACAGGGAACATTCTTGAAGTTGTCTCCAGGATATTAATACTAAATCCTGAACCTATTTTTGTCAATTTAGCTGTAACAAAAATACATTATTAACAGTAAGCACAAGCAAAAAATAAATGGTGAAGTCTATTCCAAGTATTTGGTTCAAAGGTCTCTCTTACTACAGTAAATAAAAAATTTTCGGCTTTTCAATTTTCTAACACAGAGCTGTGTGCAAAGGACCAAACCTTTCCCATATACATCACAGAAAAGTACTTTATTACAAAGTTAGCCTGATTTTATTTGACCAACACTTACAAGAACTGCTTTCCACTGGATTGTAAGAGTAATATGTGTTATGTTCTACAAAAACTTAATTACTAATTTTCCAAACTACTGTCCTTGATGACTTTTTCACATGTATTACCTAGGGTATCACTTTTCAGTAAATACATAATAAAAACATTCCCATTAAGCAGTCTTTGTATTTCACGTGTTCCTATTGTACAAAAAAAGAACACCTTTTTCTCTAGTGCCAATGATGTGAACATGTATAACGTGTAATGTCAGACTTCAACGCCCAAGAAGCACTTTCAGTGGTCTTTTTTTCTGCCCTCTTACAGCATAGAGAATCATCTATTTGCATCAATGGTGATATATGTAAAATGTATTTATTTGTCTTCCTTCACCACAATTCCATGGAAACGTAGTATTTATGACTTACATATTCATCTCCTACTGTTCTTTTTCTATACCCTGGAGTTCTGCTTATGAATTTTGTTATTGAGCCAGAGTTAATGACAGGGAATAACGCGGCCATGCTCTAAGGGCAGTTAAAAGTTCATTTTCCTCAATGCACAGGTTAAAATCACGTCTCTGTAGGCTCACGAAACGGGAACATCTGATTCTCTTGGCTTTTCAAAATATACACAGGGAAGCTGAAACCTTGCTGACAGTCCTTCAGCAACAAAAATCTGATTCACAGCATGTTACTTGTCAAAATGTCTCTCTCCAATTTTAAATGTTAATGTTATACCACTAATCTCTTAAAAAACTTTTTTGCACGTTACTTTTTCTGCTTCTAGGTCAATACAACTGAGGGGTTAGGGAAGGAAATTTGAAACCTAGTGGGCAAAAGAGGGAACTCAATCCAGGTCTCCAACAGTTCTTAGATAAAAGTCTAAAACCTCTCTTAATCACCACCCCGGTGCTGAACCCTGAAGCCACTGTTCCCCTTTGAGGCAGGAGCTTGCTGAGGTGATGAAAGCACCCAAGCACTACACAGGCTCCAGACCAGCTCTCAGGGAGGAGAAAACCAAACCTAGAAGCTCCGCATCCTTCATTAGTGGCTGCAGCACCAGATACTTTATTAAAACATGTTTAAAAGCTAAAATACTTCCACATCATTCCCCGGAAAGAGAACTTAAACCACCTGAAGAACTCAGCCCTGAAAACATAGGGATGCAAAATAACTAGGAATGTCCAGGTTTAAAGCCAGCTGTCCGGCATTGTAAAATTAAGAGAACGTACAGTTATCGGTATTTTGCTTTTTAAACTAAGAACCAGAACGTGCAAACATTAAACATATAGTTTAAAGCATGTCACAAAGATTCAGGTTTAGGAAAGGCATCATTATCTATGACAGGTAATTTGGGGTTTTTGTCTTAATAGCTTCCTTGAAGCACGTTCCAATTAAGTATAATGTGCATTTTTATTTATGCACTTAACACTTTGCAGTACTACTAAATCAACTTAAATCACAAACATGAAAAGAAATATTCTAATAATAATATTTTCATTATGCAACTTGATTTTAGGAACAAAACCCATTTATTTTGGATAGAATGGCATGCTTTAAAAATAATCAGGATTTCCTAGTCAAAAATTTCAATTTAAGAGCTTTAGCAAATAAATACATTCAACATCGATGGTACTCACATCAAATATGGACTGTTTTATTAAACTACTATTAACATAGTTGAAAATCAGACTATCTGAAGTGATAATATTCAGATTTCTCATCAAAAGCTTCTGCTCTACCCTGGTTTTACTCTCAAGAGAAAAAAAAAACTTATGGATCCAGAACTGTACAACACACACTGTTTTCTCACAGATGGAACAATGGAAAACTGAGATAAAATGAAAATTAATAATTCTCTCATTCGCTAGATTCAGGGAACTAAAAGCTGAAAATTCTATGCACAGCTTTAATCTACCATAGATACTATAATGCACAGAGATATCAGACTTCCTTAGATATACGACAGTATGCAAATTTCCATTTTAAAATAATGTAAAATTAATTAACAAAAAATAAAATGTTTGTGGGTTTTCTAGTAAAAACACTATTATTAGAATAAGGTTTCGTTTCAAACTTTAAGATACAATAATTTAGTCAGAAAATGAAAATAAAATTTATATATTCTTAATAATGGCAAATCAACATTCAACTTTTCTGAAAGATTTAAAACAAGTTCACAGAGAGATTTCTGTGTTGCTTTTCCTGTTTCATAAGAATCTGCTATTAGTACTTTATGTCTAAAAGTTTTTTAAACCATCAGCTCTGCAGAACAGAACATTCATTCTCTACCAAAAGGGACACACTTTAAGTTTTCAATAACTTCTATTAGCCCGCATTTAAATGACACCTTTGGCTTCCTTGGCAGATGACAAAAGGTCACCAAGTTGTTCCACAGACATAATGGGCTTGAAATTTGCAGAGCAAACCTGAGCAGCAGTGCAGGCAATTGGAAATGAACGTACAATGGAACGTACAGCATTTGCAAAGTGCTGTTTTTACACTGCAGAACTCTGACAGCTTTTTATACAGCCACGGGCTGCGAGGAAAAGAGGCAAGAGGCCTTTTATTATTGAATTCTGTTTTCTGAGATAAGACATGTAGCATAAAGAAACACTCAAGCACTAAAAGCTGTTAGATGTTTGTGTTAGCAATTTAGTTCCGAACATCTGACACAGAATGCAGACATTTTACCTGCACTCCTGGTGAAGCTATGCTAACAGCTCTCACACCTCCCCCTCTCTTTACTCCCTGTCAAATGTGTAAGAGCATGAAGATGTTACTGTGGGACAGCTTCCAAGACCACAGACTTCTTTAAATGACAATGCTCTGTCCAGATGCAGTTCGTCTATGCTCATCAGGGAGATCAATAATCTCATTTTTCTCTTTTTTTCTCTTGATTACACCCTTCAGACTGGGAAAAGAGAACGATTCAGTGATCAAACAGTAAGCACAATTTATGAGCAGTCAATCTATGGATTATTATTTGATTGCATAAACACACATGCAACTGTTTTTCACAATGAACAGATCTGTAACATAAAAGTAAGTGCATTTGTCAGTCTTTGTCAGTATTTGCGCTTAACAGTTCACCCAGCTCTGATTTAACCTGCTAGTGACACCCTTTATGATTTGTTCAGGTCACCTTTAATCCCGTGATCAGAGGACCACCAGGTGCTTGCAGTTGGAAGGGATGAGCTTCAGTTCTTAGGGCTATCATACACACAAAAAAGAAGGGCAAGAGATAAACTGGATTCTCCCGGGGCCAACTGACAGCTGATTAAGCCCAACAGAAAGACAGGAGCTCTGAAAGATTCAGCTCAAGGTCAAACAATGCAAAGACCAAACCTGACAAGAGCCTGACACCCTAAGACTAAAAGGCACTCTATGAACAGAAATGATTATCTGATACTAAATACAGACTGCTTGAATATACAAAAAAGAAGTGATTACATCAAGATCCTCAAGTCTGAAATGAAAAATGATAATGAAGATGTCTTACACTGCAAAGCCCAGGAGAAGAATAAAAGGAATCACTAAGTAACCTAAAAACTAAATTAAAATAGAAAACAAAATATTTGGGAAACTGGGTGTCTCTAAGAGAAACAAATTTCACTTGGATAGATAAGTTGAAGAACGTACCTCCATTGAAAGAGTGGAGTTCTTGAGGAAGATTTAAGCAGCAGCTCTATAGTCTTCAAAAGTGGAAATTTCATGCAAGTGACAGCCTTGCTAAACTTTACCTGTAACATCTGAAAAGTCACTTCAGGGAAATTTACAGTATGTTTATTTTCCTTACTGCTGTCTGAAATTGCAATCCAGGTTGGGAGACCATACTTTGCTACAGGGAACGATAGTCTGAGAATCACAGTCACCTGACTTGTAGCTTTATGTACTGATAAGCTTTCTCCATTTTATTTTTTTAATGATCAAATCTAGACATAGAATTCTAGACAATATGTTTGTCACTGACAGACTGGCTTTTCTGAGTAAATAAGAGTATTGCTCAGGAGGATTACTTTGATTTAATCTAGAACAGTCATGCACAGCCTGTCATTTCGCTAGGGGCATTTTAGAGGCTGAAAAGCATCATCCTACACTCAAAATAGTAATACAATGTCTGAAACATAGTTTCCATTATTTGCTGATGGAAATATCAAAGATTGTGGGGACCAAACTGAATAAATAACTTTTTTGAAGAAAGTCATTGATTAAAGGCAAAGGATACCAGTTTTAAAATTGTTATTTTACTATTTTACTCTGTTTGTGACCAACTGATGACTTCAACACCTAGATGTAATTCTTTGCATTTCTGACTTCAAAGGATTCTCTCAGTGTCCTACATTCAGGGTTATGGTAATAGATCTGGTTACCAACGTAGGAACTTGATCCCCACCTGGGTGCCAGCAGGGAGTTGAAAGTTAACATGAAATTCAAGTTCTGATTTTGATAATGTGTTGAAGAAAGCCCCTGGTATTCCATCAACCTAGCACCACCACCACGTTTACCATTAGACTGTGTTCTCAAATACCATATCCACACATTTTTTTGAACACTTCCAGTGCTAGTAACTCCACCACATCCCTGGGGAGTCTGCTCCAATGCTTTACAACCCTTTCTGTGATTCTTTTTTTTCCTGATATCTAACCTAAACCTCCCCTGGTGCAACTTGAGGCCATTTCCACTTGTCCAGTCACGTATTACCTGGTAGTAGAGACCAATTCCCACCTCACTACAACCTCCTTTCATGCAGTGGTAGAGAGTCACCTGTTCTGTAGACTAAACAACCCCAGCTCCCTCAGCCACTCCTCCTAAGACTTACGCTCCTCACCAGGATTTCCTTGTTTTAATTAAAACCATATGGAAAATAAGACTAAGACATACTCCTTCCCTGTTTTCAGGTACTTGCCTCTTATACTTTCAAGAGTTTGCACAAAGCCTGACAGCTTGACTCTACAATGGACAAGAATTCCCAAGAAATAAATGCCACTCTGAAAGCTTTTATTCCTGAGAAGCTGATGAACTGATAAACATCCATTAAAAAGAACACTGAAGATATGCCATGCATAAAGGGCAACAGGAAACTTTATGCCTTAAGCACAATGCATAAACCAATGTACACCAGATGATGAACCATTGTCCTCACAGAGGAGAGAGCACATATGTGTGTGCAAGAATGAGCATCTTTATACGCTGGAAGCATAAATGCCTTCACTCGAAAACCCTGCAATTAAAATAATTATCCAGACGCTCCGGGTATTTATAGTAAAGATACAAAAATAATCTTTTAAGCACATATGCTTGCTAACACCATCCATTCTTTGTTATAGAGATCACACCTGGGAGTTCAATGTTAGAAATGAAGAACACTATAGAAGGAAAGAAAGAAAAATAAACTGAATTCTCCCCAGTAAACACCTTGTAAATTGACAATACATAATGAGCAATTACAGATTTGCTTAGCAGGAAGAAGTATGTTTTGGTTGCCCAAATGGTATTTCCCAAATCAATCACAAAATAAAATCTATGATTGATTCTTGTTATTCTGCACCAAAAAGCAACTTATGGGATGGATTATGCTTGTTTCTTTGATCTTTTCCAAACAGATTTCACTCAATAAACTGCTTATATGTTTTTATAATCACATCATACTGGAGGCTGTTGTTCACTGTCAGGAAAATTTCTTTGGTTGAGAAGAATGAAGAGCAACTAAAAGCAGGTCCACAGGGGTTTCCTGAAGACAAATAAATATCATTTCTAAACTCCAAGATGGGTGAACAAAAATTTGTCTACTGTTGTAGTAAAGGAAAAATTTATGTGAAAGCATCAAGAAAGATCTCCCTACACAAACTCTACTCTGACAAAACCACAGTGTACACCCCTGCTATTAAACTTTTGATGCAATGGACAATTTTATCAGATTGGAAAGGAACACAGTCTCAGGTAACAGTGACAACTGCACTCTGCTTACCTCATGTTGGTTTCATTGCCTCCTCCTCACTCAAACATATGCTGAACTTGGGAGGAAACGTGTGATAAATAAGGGGGCTGAGGAGGAACTCCCTGTTATGTGGGAGAACTTCAGCAACACAGGACTGTTAAAGACAAATGGCAACAGGACTGGGGATAATAGCTGCTAATGCAAGACATTATACACAATGTAGGAAGGTGAGGAACAGGGTGAAAACTTTGGTGAAAAAGATACTTTGTGGAAATGTTTGTAAATAGCTTTGAAACCTATTTAAGGAACATACTAGTATCATGTTCTCACCACTACATGCATTTATTCACATTTTAACAAGAAGCAGAGACTTGCAGGCCCCACTCGTGAGTGTGTCACTATGTCTGAAAGCACTGAAGTTGTTGATGTACCTTGAACCACATTCCCTGCTGTACAGCTTTAAGAATCACTGAAAAAATACTGAACTTCACAGGATACAAACTGTTCTTATACAATCAGAAGGCAGATGATGAGCTAATAAAATACATTAATATAATATCAGGCACAGACAGAAGCAAATAAAATACATTTCTGCAGAAGAGATTAGCGTAGATGTTTCAACGGATTAGGGAGTTTCAGTGACAGAAGGTATATTTAATATATAAAATCCATATAATTAGCTGCAGTGAAAAAAATAGGACAACTGTCATGTGTCCAAAAGTATCTTCATAAAAAAGCTGTCAAATATAAACACTTCTCAGCAACAAAACACTCTGCAATTGAACAAGGCAAATTTATTTCAGAATGTACAATGTACCTCATGATGGATTTTAAAATTGCTAATATACTTGAGCAAGTGGATATCTCCAAATTGAAACAACCTTCTCCTGTTAAATAATCCCTACCTGACATTTATGATTAGCTGAACACAAATATTGTTGATTTATTCTAGCAAAAGAACAGTTAAAAAGGAATACAATCAATGTGGATAAATATACCCAGAGGCAAACACCTGATAAGGGTTTTAGCTGCTTAATCTGAAGGACCACAAAAACAAATGGTAGTAACTTGGCCATGAAGAAATTGAAACAAAATAATCTGATCTTTGCAGATGAAAATGCACAATTTTGTGAGCAAGATGACCTGGCTGTTTCCAATAGCAAGGATTTGCAGTCAAGTGACCCAAGGATGTCCCCCACTTCCAGCCATACCTCCTAAAATCATGATGAAATGTAACACTCTTGCAAAACAACTCTATGTGAAATCCTGTAATAAATCTGCTCACTGAAAAAATATTGTATCAGCTATAAATGAGAAAACTCAGATGTGACTGAATTTCCAAAGGTTTAAGAAGTGATTTACACAGTTCCAAAAAACCCATGGGTCCTCACTCAAGCTATCAAGACCCTGAAGGATCCTTTCCAGCAACAGATAGGGCTGCTTAAATACTGTTAAAGCAACAAATTCTGGACGATCCTTTAACTTCCTGCCAATATTGCTTATTCTTGCTCCTTCCCCCAAAAACTGCAAACTGAAAAATCCTGACATAGCATGCCTTACCATCACAGAAAATAAATAACAACTTTATCAACTTTGATGTCTCCTGGAATTTTACTCTCCGTGTCACAAAAACTCAAGAAAGCAATACTGAAGAATAACCAGTGCACATATGGGATATACCAATCAGTCACAGGCCTGGCTCCTTCACTGGCCTCTTTCACTGACTTTGGGAAATCTTATACAAGAACCTATTGAAAACACACACAAATGTAACAAATAAGTTTAGAATATTTAATGTTTTGTTTCATGGGGTGCTTTTTTTCCAAGCTGCAAAACTAGCAAACTCTCATTAGGGAAGTTTGCACTAGGTAGGTGAACCAATTCATTCTTAATTAGACTGATTTGTACTTCTTTAGGAACCATAAAAAAACCCTCTTCTATTGTCAGTTGATCCTTTTCAGGGCCATGTTTTAGTCTCAGCTTTTAGAAATGAACATATTTTTAGTCATTAAACACAACGGCCTTTTAATTTGAGTGTCTTTTGCAATATTCATGGTCAGCAGAAATGGCATTTCAATTGACCCAAAGTCTTTTTCAAAATGCAGAACAAATTAATTGCATTGTTTCACCTGAAGAAAATACTTTCCTTTCTTTCTCTTCTCCTCTTTTTCTTTCATTGATTTAAGACCCATCTCTCCCCAAAAATACGTACAATGTCCAAATATGGATGTCCTTGACAAATCATCTTTTTCCCAAAAAAGCCCATAATTAAGCACATATGCAGCTCTTAAGCAATGAGCATTCAAGCACTCCTAGTCTAGGAAGTCCAGACCACAACATGACAAACATTCTTTAGGGACAAAATCATACTCATATACTTACAAAAACAAAAAAGAAGATGCTGATCGCTGCCAATTTAGTGATCTTCTGTGTTTATTGATAGCGATACCTAAAGTTTACCCTTAATTACCATTGCTTTGCTTTGTTGGAAATATTAAATTATTTGGGGGACAAAAAATGTTGTTCATCAGATAAGTAGTTGTTTTTTTCAGAAAAAAATCCTTTTCAGTTTGAACTACTCTTCACACTATTTTTGACTTCAGACTGAATCAGAAATCAATTATTTACAAGGTTCTAATCTGAAGTTATTAAAAATGGCTTTATACTCTAAAAATTCCTCTTTCCTCATTGAAAGAAAACTACCTATTGCAATCAAGATTTAATGGCAACAGATGGAGGGCTCTAGCTAGTATAGCTCCTTTTTTTTCTTTTTAAATTGAAGTGCTAAGGGTAGCAAAGAACAGATATACATATATCTACATGTATATGTGTATTCACCACTGTATCCCTATTTGTAGACTGGAAATTTGTAAGCAATTAAAAGGAAAAATATGGGCAGCTTTTGCAGGTGAAAACTGAACGTACTTACAGAAGGTCTAAGGAAATAATCGTTGTGCTAATACAGCACTATGACTGTTCAAAAAAACTGAGTTGGACGTGATGACACTATAAATATACACACTATTCTTACAGCATTCAGGACACTGTATATCACTGCATTCTTATTCTGCCTCATTTAATACTCACAGACACACTGTAAGAAGGCTCCAGTATCACTGGCACTGACATCTTCCCTTGAAGATTCAATTTTGTTAAGTAAAAAATCTTTTCTCCCACAATCCTCTCTTTTTTCATGCGACGTACGCTGTACAGTCTGAAGCGAACCGCATAATTCCCAATCATCTCAGACTCAACGTGATTAAATTTGAATGTCTCTGTGAACACAGGGCACGGTCCCCGCTGGATGCTGGTTTTTGCTCTCTGCTTCTTTATAGGGAGGAGAACTAGGTGTACTTGCCACGAGCTTCCACCTGTCCTGCTGTATGTGGGAATGTCTGTGACAGCTGTCACTGTCACCAAAAGCTTCTGTTCCTGTGAGTCATAGTCAAAAGTCACATCCAGTGTGCCATATTTAGCTACTGGCTCAGGATCAAAAGGTTTAGGAAGCTGTGAAGATGATCCTCGAGCTGACATATCCTGAAGAAGAAGAAAAAAAAGTTATTTATTTATTGCATTCTATTATTAAATCTAGCGTGGAAATAGATAGCTTTCTTTAGACAATATGAAGGCGTTATGATCTTTCTGTTCATTTCATAAATAAGGTTATTAAAGAGCAAAAGCCCAAGGAGAGGGCTGACTAGCAGCCGAGAAGAAATCAAAGACTTTACCCGGCCAATACCACCAAAAGCCAGGAGCCAATCAGACAGAGCTCAGGCTGAATTAGGCTGTACTGATGAGCTCTTCTGTGCCCACATGTTGAAATGTATATACATTTGTTACAAGGTAGAACTACCTTATTTCCGTGTGAGTGTACACACATTTTTAAGTTAACACATGAGAGTGTTTGAAAAGCTGACTAATGATTGAGAGCCCAGTGAAATGCCAGCAAAGAATACAGGAATTATAAACCTATTTGCACATGTAGCTCCTGTTGCGGTCCACAAGAGTTATATGGATACACCAAAAATTATCACAGAATCACAGAATGGTTGGGGTTGGAAGGAACCTCAAAGATCATCTAGTTCCAACTGCCCTGCCATGTGCAGGCATGCCACTCACTTTCATGGCTTTATTCATGAAATTTTACTGGAACTGTGCATCTGTTTTGAACACACCTTCTGAACTTTCTGTAAACTGCATCAGTCCTCAAACTGTATTTTAAACCTAAAATTCGGATTGTTAATTGTCATTTCAAGTTTTGAACAAAATATTGATGATCCCCTATTTTTTACAAGAGTTAGCTTGATAGTGATATTGAAAAAAAATACTTACAAGTACAGGTCAACCTACTGCTTATACAATAAGTTATTCCAAGTACGTAAAACAAATGTATTTCAAGCGTATCTTCATGTTATCAAAGATATGCTTGTTCACATGAATGAAGAGATGCCGCAACAAAGCCTTCTGGATTAAAAAAAAACATTCCCATTTTAACCTGGTTGCTACACAGCTATGGGAATTCATTCCTCTAAAAGCTTCGCTCTTTCAAGCTTTGAGTGGCTATAAAAAAAGTTGGCCGCATTCTCAGTTCTTACTGAGTATGCTTACATTAACAACTGGAGTGACACAAAACGGGAAGAACTAAGGTTAGATTTCCTCCAATCTATCCAGGTTCGAGGACTGTATGTACACACTGTGTCTTATGAGCAATGAAGTCAATACAGATCAGAGCTGAGCATCAGCTCGCGGACACAAAGCCAGCTTGCTACTGGAGGACCTTGCAGCTGGGCCTTCCACATCTTGTACCAACACACTGGGTATGCAACCTCCACTTACCAAAAGGTCTGCTAAGACAGAAACAGCTGTTGGCACATCTGGACTGAGCTCTAATATGTACTGCAGGTAGTGGCAAAAGACAAATTTATACCAAAAGGAGCCTCTTCCACACATGACATCACTAATGAGACTTAACCATAGATGCCAGAGCAGTAACTGGTTGGTAAAGACATTTCAAGGAAATACGTGTCAGCAAGAACTTTTACTACAGTCCTTAGAGTGTGGTGAAGTTTTCTGACCGGTTTAAAAAATAATTTGCTCTTACAGACAACTTGTTTGGAAATTAAGGTGCCATAAAGGTAATAAGAGCCACCTGAACAATCTGAAATCCTACTGTAATATTTTCTGACAAACTATTTTTTTTAAATGAATGAACCGCATCATTAGCGTCCATATAACTGTGCACAGATCTTTAGATTAAAAAGCTCCAAGAAGTTGCACTGCTTAGCACTTCAGAACACTCAGCTACTTTCATTTACCTCTGGACTAAGAACTGCTGTGCTATCACTTGGCACATCCTCTTCGTATCCTTTGTTATGAAAGCTTTCTATTTCATGTCCCGTGCTTCCCTCACTTGGGCACTTATACGAACATCTTGGACTGTTGCTACACTGGGAGTATTCACATTTACTGTCTCCGACTTCGGAAGGCGTACAGGAGAGATGAGGAGAACCACTGTCATCCTGGTATGGAGGCGGCTGCAGTTCATCTAGCGGAGGTGTTCTTCTCATCCTCTGAATGCAGTTCGCTGAGAATAAGTGAAAATTCTTTACTTACTTTCCGATCACTTACTGTTGAAACAATTCTGTGGGAAATATAAGTCTAAATGTCTGGACAGAGTATTTAAAAATCTATGTATGTCTTTACGTTTCAAATCAGATGACAAATACTACAGAAAAAAAATTTGTTAAGAATGAAAAGGAATGATCTCAGATGAAAGAAATATAGGTAAAACCAAAGTTTTAAGTGCATAGTCAGAATGGATTGTGTAAACCATATATAAATAAATATAGCACAAATATGACATGACAAAAATTCTAGGCTTGGACTTTGGGGATGCTTACCTTGCAAAAACCTTTGGATATCTTAAGTCAGATTCTGTGCAGGTGGAATGGAGACCAATTACGGAAACAAAATGCACTCCCTAAAGCCACGATATCAAACTGATTACCTCCCACGCAGTTGCCCGCCCACCAGGGAGATATCAATGCAAACTCTGAGGACAAATAAGGTACTAATAAAGGCAGCCTTTCACACAAGGGAACTCTGCTCACCGGTGAATTTAACAAGTGAAGCAGTGTCTCAGACTCTTTATTACTTGTTAAGGACAGCTAAAAGGTATGTATTGTGTGTCTGGGAGTTAAGACACTACATCTAGTCACTAAAGACAGTAGAAAAAGGATCATGAGCAATCTTGTGCTTGAGATGAATACTTGATGCTGACCATCTTTGCTTCTCACACTAGACAGATAGATAGAAATGTGGTTATAAATCTCCTCAGAAAATAAACCTGATGCATGGCTACAGATATAGAAAGTTAATTCAAAATAATTACATTTCAATTTTTTATCTCTTATTTTCCTATACAGTTGAATAGAATTGGGAAAAGACAGCAAGGTGTGCAGTAGCTGAAATGAAAGGAGTATCAAGGATAGGTAAAGACCTGTATGACATTTTGCTTACATCTTTTGTAGAGGTTTCAATGAAGGTTTTGACGCCCCTCACAAAGAGAATTACCTTATACATAAAAATTTCAAAGCAAAAATGTTTTCTGGTGTCAGACACACCACTTTCACTCGCAGAAAAATCTACCAAACAAGGAATTAATGAAAGTATTAACATTAGAACAATATAAGCGTTGATTTCAAATTCATCTAAGAAAGAAACTCACCTTTCCCACATAACAAAGGTGGTACATATTAGTTTCATCATCAAATTTTTATATACAGGATTCCCCTGACTATGTCCTAAATTCTCACAAGCACACCAACCTTTTAACTGCTTCAGAGGTGATCACTAGTTTTCAGCATATCATATAAACGGACTGAGTATGCCTAAGAGTTATCTATACGGAGAAGGCCGAGAACAGAATGATGCGGCTCTCTTAGGAAACAAACAATCTTGAGCAAAAGGCTCCCTTTAGCTTTCCTTTCCTTTGGAAGGCTGGGTTGTATCTGACTGTGGCATGCTGGAACACTTCACAGCATCTAGGACTGGATGTAAAGCCCAAACCACCAGGGTTTCAGTGCACACTGCCCATGGGAAGCACTGCCAGACACGCTGGCTAGCAGGGAGACAATGCGCGCTGCTGGGCAAGGCCAGGACAGCTCATTGCACAGAGAATACAGGTCTCAAAGAGAACTGGGGCGTGCAGGGCTCTTCTCTATTTCAGTGGCTCCTAACAGAACACCTCTTAGCTTTAGCTAAGGCAAATGAGTAATTAAAACACTCCTATGAGATGAAACCACTGTCAGGAACCCTCTCTTCTCTGATAAACCCATCAGAGCCAGCTTGCCACTCAGAGTGATTCCAAATTACTGTTCCAATGCTCCTGCAAAAGGTCTTCTGTTAGTTAGCCCAGTGCCAGTAACTCTTGAAGCTCCAGTCCCACAGGGCTGGAAAGCAAAACAGTCAGCAGGGAATCCTATACTCAAATTGCACTCATCTGTCTAGTACATAAACATAAAATCTTATCTATATGTTATCTATAACTTGTGCCCATGAAACTAGAGAGACGTAACTTTAAACTATTTTAATCATAATAAAATAATAATACATATCCTTCAATTCTCTATACCACAAAAACTGTAATCCTTTTCATAGTTTATAAAATTAAATATTCTAGCAAATTTAGAGCAACATTTCTGCTCATTGTTGCTAAAAACAGCATAAATGAGACAGTAACCACCACACAGCCCTGACTTGATTTCTTTCCTTTTACTTGTAGTGAAGTCTGCAAAGACTTTTTACCTCCTAGCTTTTCCACAGTCTACTGAAATGAAAGCATGTTCAGGTAACTTATAAACACCATTATTGTCTTACATGAGTAAATAAATGACTGTGTGACTCACTTTTTTCACTTTGATGAACTGCATTATAAGTCCCTATGGGAAAACTGTATAGGCTGTGTGACAGAAAAAGGTGCTTTTAATGTAGGCGGGGAAGAAGTGAGGAAAAAACAATTCTTATTAATCACATGTGAATCAAAAATCTTGGGAAAAGCTAAAACACCAAGATAGTTTTTAACTAATAAATTTTTGAAAGTTTAGTGTACTAAACTTGAAATAGCATGTAAATTCTTAAAACAAGTATCTGGGATTAAAAATCTAAGGACACCCCTGTCTAAAGAGGTATAAACTGGTTTTGAACAAAAGCTTTATCTACATAGAAAGATATCAAAGTTTTCAAATCAATTTTTCAAGTGAAGATGTCTCATTTTAAATTACTGAAGCATTTGAATTACATTAAGACATTCTAATGACTGATGATACCAAAGGCAAATGATATCACAGAGAAGTGAAGAGAGCAACACCAAATATCTGATATGGGGTATTTTCCTTAAAAATTACACACAGAAGTAACAACTAATTTCAACAATCAATCTGTCAACACAGTTTTGCACACTATCAAAGTTTAAAATACAAAATCACTGCTAATGCCAGCTGACCTATCACTGATTGTTCTGGAGGAAAACATTTGGAGCTGAAAGGAAAGCAGGATCTGAAGGGTTTGCATATTTACATGGCAAACTCCTGTCTATAATATACCTTGTAACTTTCATTTAAGGTGTAAACCTACAACACAGTTACCCTTGTGCACACTTCTGTACTGTGACAAAGCCAAGGAACACTTTCCAAAGGCCACTGAACGTGGCTAAAAACATCTGCCAGAGAGTTACTCTTAACAAGCAAATGGCTACGCTGAAAATCTAAAATTAATCCTTGCATTGTTTCTATGAGCATTTCCAAAAGAACTTCCTGCCTTCAAATCAGACAGAAAATAATTTTTGCCAATTCCCCCAATGAAATTAATCATATTAAATGACCATAACAATTTGGACTAGATAGACAGGTTGAAAAACAAGCCAACATATATCCCAAAAGAAAGATACAGTCACAGAGAAACCAAATCAGGTTTAGTCTGAGGTTCCTACCAGAAAATAGAAAAGACAAATAGAAAGAAAGATCTCACATCCAGCTTTCCAAAGTATGTGAAATGACTTTGCATTCTCACAACATGAGTAAAACTAAATTTGTTGAGTAATAAATATTTGGTAAATTCTACATTGAGAATACAGTGTATTGCAGATACACTAGGCAGATTTGAATAATCAATTTTTAAAGGGCTAACTGCTTTAATAAAAACTTTCTTCCTTCCTTAGTGGGCTGGGAAAGCACTTATATAGTGGTGATAGTAAAGGCCTTGCTTAATAGCTGAAGGAACCTGAACTGTAAGTGAAATACCTGAAAAACACAAGCAGATAAGCATTTTGCTGGTACACTCAGAAACTGCGCCATGTGAACTGTCATTAGCACATCCAAGTCCGAAGTAAATAAATATCTTCTTTTTAGTACTGCCTGCGGAACAATGAAGGTTAATCTGTTTTCGTAAGTGCCTGTAGGACACGCTGCAAGCCGAGGGGAGATGATACACACCTTGCCATCAGTCTCAAGAGACTGTCAGTAAAACCTGACACAGCAACAACCTAGGCCAAACAGCATTCGTGGAATGTACAATCGATGGCTATGAGAAAATGCCCAGACTTTTTCAGTCATTTTGCTGGGTGGAATCAAAGATTAAAGATGCAGAAGTTTAGTATAAGAAATGCTTTCGGCTTGCAGCTCCTGTTTGAACTTGTTACTTCCAATGCTCGTCATTTCTCCTCTCTGTCCAGGTCTCTTGTGGACCATGCTGGGCTGCACAATATTCCACCATGCAGCTGATAATGCTCTTTTTTTCCTGTGTTTTCAGCCTTTGCTATCTTAATTAATGTTCCCAAAGGTTCTCAGCAGCAGCACAAAACTAGCCCTCTTTAGCCCATATTTCCCGAGTAATTCCAAGAACACCCATCTCAACGTGCAGGAAAAAAAACTATCCTGCTGCCTTTAATTCCCTTGTCCCATAAGGAATCATTAACTATACTTTTGCTACCTCCAGTTTCTCATATATATTACTTCTTTAAAAATTCAGACAATTGTGGGAGGCAACATTACTGCAATAGTTCTTTTGGAATCCGGTTTCCAGTTCCTTCAAAACAAATAATCACTGGATAAATTAGTAATTTTTGCAAGTCATATCTTGTAACTATCAGAATATCTTCATACTCAAAACGGTGACTTTTCTTTCTCTAATCTATCTCCACATAAACTACCCTACATAATTATTTATTTTTTTAATAGAACATAAATTTCAAGTTTTCAAGCCTTCAAGGGGTTCAATGTAAATGTTAAGACAATTTAAATAAAACATAAAATGAAATACATGTTTAAAAATTAAAGAAACCTTTCTTATTCTGAATGATTAAATACCCTTAGAGATTTCTGATAGGCAGCACAGACAGTCCAAATGGAATTTTCGTGTTTGAACTTTTCTACCATCCAAAAATATTATGTTGACTGAATTACCCCACATTACGAGGAGCAAAAAATATAAACATTAAATATTGAATGAAACCTCGGGCCTCTCCTTCCTTTAAAATTAAAAGCTTACATGCATCTTTGTGAGGACAAAATCCTTATTATCTCACAATACAGCAATTTATCTTGGTGTTATTCTGTTTCTTTTCCAAAAGGGTTCTGGTGTGAGTCTTGCTTAGTGAAAAAAAGGGAATACAGGAGTGGTATGTGGTCATTATGGACAATAAAAGAAAAATTCTTCATGAGCTTTCTTTTGCATTTGTCACATTTTACACTTTTATTCAGAATTGAGCTATCTTTTACATTAGGTAGTTCAGCAGTAAACAAGAAGAATAATTCTTGTTTTGTTGGGGTTTTGTTTTCAATAAAAGATAACTCTGTTTTCTAATATTTAGAAAACTCCATACACTGAGCTTAATTGCTGACCTGTGGAAATCAAACCAGCATTGCTGCCATTTACATCTGATGTCATGTGAAGCTCCTGCACTTCATTTTCCTCACCCTCCAAGGCTAAGGTGACTACTCATTGATGTAACAAAAATGTTCTCTTTTGCTTTTTAAATAAAAGTAATCAAAAAACATAGAATTATCTTTATGTCCAGTCATTAAAACTTCCATTTTCTTCCACGGGGAAGGTTTAAGACTCACTGAAATTACTGAAACACGCATAATTTTTGTTTGGGGTTTTTTTTTAACATGTCTGTCTGCATCTTGAGCCTGCAGAACTGGTTGGTTTTGTTTCCCGACAAAAGAAATCTGCTCTTTTCTGTACTTACTAGACCACTTACTTCTTCTTTGTAAGAATTTATGACCTGTTTTACAGAGCAATATAGAAAACCCCTGCACTGGTGAAAAATTCCTTCTCTTTCCCAAATTGGCCCAATTTATAACATTTTAACTACAAATACATTATTAAAAGCATTATAGTGAACCAGCTGTCAAAGACATTCTTTTGTTTCCTTCCCAAATATTTTGGTCGTCTTTCAATGAAAATTATACATTAGCATCTATTGAATTAATTTGCTTTCCCTTTAAGTATAATTTTCTGATTCCTTATACAGTATTTATATTAATTTCAATAGGAAGGAGTTTTGCTACCTGGTTTTGTATTTATAATTTGCAGTTGTCCAAAATAAATCTAAATAAAACCTAAACCTAATGGTTCGGTATTTTAATCTTTTATTTACGTGAATATCAATGAATCAAGCTTTCCAGAGCTCTTTTTTTTGCCTTACTTTTAAAACCTCTTGTTTTCTGAGACTACATTCAGCTCTAAAGCTTTTTGAAAGCTGTGATCTTTAAGAAGTGAAATTGTGAAATTGGTTGCCTTCCCTTCTGTAATTATATTTCCTTTGGTAAAGCACTTGTACTAAGTATGTTCATTCAGGTAGAAAAACTTACTTTTCTGTTCCATTTAGATGCTGGTTTCACTTACACTACTTTTATAATCAGCCAACTTTCGTTTACACTACTTTTCAGACCACTACACTGGCTAACTTCATAAACAAACAGGTGTTCCTGCACACCTGTTCAGTGTTCATTTTTTCCAAGTTAACAAAATTTTACGAAAAATACCACTTCTAAAAAAATAAAAAGATAAATGAATCCATAGAATCTTCCTTTTATTTCCTTCCCTCTTTTAAAATACACTGGAAGTCCTGCCTGCTGAGGCTGACTGACAACACGCTTTGAAATCTTAAGGGTATCTTGGTGACAAGGAAATGCCTTTTATCATCTCTGTGAAAATTCTCCCAAATTCGGCTTTTTCACCAGCATTTACGGATGCTTAAAGGAAATTCAGAGCTTTCCAGCTAAAAGCTTTGAAAACTCCACCTGCTGTAAACAATGTCAGGCCCCTGAGAATCCACATTTCTAACCAGTGTGTGCATACTGGCATCCCTCTCACACCTCCAGACAGCAGCAGCTGGATGCAGGCTCAGGAAATATTCTCCTGTCATTGCCAGACTTCATTGGAGGACAATTATCACTTTAAATTATAGCTCAGATTCCAGTCCAGTTTTATACTACTACAGCTGTGGTATGAAGCGCTGGAGTTGAGCAGCAGGATAAAGTGCTGAAAAGGTGAAAAAGATCCCACAGAGGTCTAAAATGAATTCCCAGTAAAGAATTGTAGCACATAGCTAATATTCCTGTAATGTTCCTACTCTCATTCTATTCGGTCTCAAGTGAGGAAACAAAGCGTGATTAGAAAGCAAGATTAACGTGTTGTGTGTATAATTTCCTTTAACATATTAATGTTTTTGTGGCTCATTGCAGGCACGTTCATTTTTATATCTGACAACAAAAAATACGAAGTTTTCTAAGCAGTACAGAGACCCTCTCTAAGATCTCAATAATTATTCATTTGCTGACATGAACAAGATCAATTCAGCAGTATATACAGCACTTAAACGTGTTCCTCAACTATCGGAATTCCACCATGCTTTTTTCCACATCTTTAAATAAATACAACTACTCCCTTTAGTGAGAACACTTTCTGCAACTTAAAACACAGTAACTGCAGTTTCTTAAAAACAGCTTCACCTTAGTGTAATTAAATTTTGTAATTAAAAAAAAACCACAACACAAAAAAAAACCCTAAAAAATGTGCAAAGTTCCCTACCATTTTAGTGTTCTATTTATTACTTTACCCTAACTGGTGAAAATGAACCATTAAAGGTATTTTCCACCAAGAACTGTTTCTAGAATAGGAACACAAAGCTTGGTTTGATTCCTTTGCCTTGTTTTCACGGCAGTATTGGGTGCAGAGGATGCTTTGTTAAGAGTGAGTGCAGCACTAGAGTGATTCTGCACGGACCATTTCAGTAGGGCATGAGTTAGATTTTCTGCCCATCCACTTAAGATATCTATAAGATCCCAATTATCTTGCAGATGTTAATATATTCTAGTGAATAACAGTAATAGTAAAAGTTAACATGTCTGGTATTTACAGATGGAGAACCAAAGTACAGGGTGAATAAAAGATAAAAAAAGATTGCTGTGAATCTAGCTCAGAATGCTCCTAATCACGGAACGCTTCCAGCAAAGTGAGGAAATGAAACCAAATATTCTAAGACTAGTACTCTAGCCATTTCTTCTGTTGGTTCTGTGGGTTTGGTTTTGTTTTGGTTGGTTGCTGGTTTGGATTTTTTTTTTTTTTACTTTTAACTTATTTTTACTTCTAGCTTTTTAAATTATTATTAGTCTAAAATTCACCAGAAATGTATACCAACAACATGGAAACCTCTCAGCCAGTAGCTTTTTAAGAGATACACCCCCACAGAATTTTTCAATATCATCCGCTCTGCAGTGGGAAAGAAGGAACAGAAAAAAAAAAATTACAGTATTAGGGTGGGAGAGAAGTACAGGGACTAAGGAAAAAAAAAAGGCAAGTGGAGAAAGTAGGTGCAATGATTCAGAAAAAAAAAAGTGATAGGTTGTTGGTAAATGAACAAAGAAAAGAGAGAAGTTTAGTAGATCTGTATAGGAAATGAGAAGAAGTGCAAAGAGAGAAATAAACAACAGACAAGAGGCAAACAGGAATGAAAAATTACAAACGGGTAAAATAACAAAGCAAATACGACAGAGGAAGAAAGGTGAAAGAATGGGGAAAATAAAACAACATATGACATGCAAAAAAGTGGTTCAGATCTGAGAAAAAAGCAATGTCAACAGAGGAAAGAGATAAAAGAGAAATCAGTGATGTCTGATGGGTGGGAATATCCATATTTGTAGGTGAAAATCTGCACAACCTAGAGAACACAGCTAGTTACATTCCAGGAGCAGCAAGACATTTCCCATAATAAGCACTTTACATTTATGTTTTAGATTTATCATTATTTTTCCTTTTAAGTGAGGAGACAGTGGTAAATTTATTCAGATCCTAAGATTCCAAAGGACCTTGATTTCTCTTATCTCTTCAGGCCCGTTTTCCCCTTCTGTCCTTGACACACTGACTTGCTCTAGTAAAATGGACTGCATTTCCTGCAGTAAATTAGAGCATTTCTGTAAAAAGGATTCCAGAAAAAAAACCAGAATTTTTTGTTTGTTTGTTTTGACACATCCCTCGTAACTTTACCAAATAAAAAGTAGCTAGAGCCCAGAAGAAAAATCTACCATGACCTGAGTTTGCAGGAGTACCTAACAGGTCAACAGCAGAACAAAACTCTTTACGCGTGCCCAAAAACTGCTCTACAACCTTTTAGTGCCTGTAGAAAGTATGCTTAGGAACGGCACTAGTATCACTTCTACGGCCAACTCTCCAGAGCAAGAAAGGCAAAAGAGGCACTGTGAAATCATAGGAAATGGATACGCTTTGAAACCAAGGTATCTTTGCCTCACACACCCAGTAAGAGGGCTAAGAATTCACAGAAAAGGCACAGATTAAGCAGCAGGGAGCACGCCAGTCTGTTCCGCTCACTCCAGCAAGGCCTCAAACAAGTTTCTCCAGGCATAAAGAAACACAATTATTCAAAACTACATTTCTTGCACTTCTTTGCGGTGCTTCTGAGACCTCCCACTGTCACAGATGAGCTGCTTTACGAGGCTTATATGTAATATGTGATGTTGCTATGTTTCCACAGTTGTCATACAACTCACCAAATAAGTAATTCTCTGCATTTTGACAAGACTGGATGAATATGAGTCTGGCTGCTGAAGATATTTTCATTCAGGCAGAGCACCAGCCCTAAGAGCTAAACAAGGGCTTACGAGGATGAGAGAACAGTGGCCAAGCTGCATATTGCATGCAGAGGTCTACAGAATGACCCTTCAGACCTCAGCAAACAGCGGGAGAGGAACTGATCTTCCATGCCACCACCCAAAGAAACAACAGCACTGAACAATCAGGGATCAGTCATTTTTCAACCCATTTAACTTCCCAAAACACTATTTGGAAAATTGTCTTCCCTTGAATGTGGTGCTGTAACTGTAAGTATTTACAATACTAAACTTACTAGCCATTGGGATGGAGTGAAAACATGCATCTCCACCTAAATTAATTTCTTACAGATCTTTCTTACACTAGCAAAAACTTATATACCTAATTTGAAATTACTGTTTGATGCTGCTTGTTGAATAAGAGACTTAAAGGTGGTGCACAGCAGTTAATTAGTAATCAAAGTCTGACAGCTACAGCTGCAAAATGTTTGTATGATAATTTCAAAATTGAAAATGATTTATTTCACTCTACATGAAATTAGTGTACGCTCATTAGAAAGTCAGTGATTATCTTGAAAAGTACTACAGGAACATTTCAGAGCTTTGCTACAACAGCAGAAAGTATACAACATATGTCTCCCGACCAATTACTATCACACCCTTCCTCATTATTTGGTGTCAGTGAAGTTTTTAGATCTTAGAATTACAGATGAAAACTACTCACCAGAATGATGTCTAGCACGGTTCACAATCAGGATGATATTGCTGCATCCTGCATTGAATACATATCCCTACCAGCACAGTACTTTCACTACTAGAAACAAACACAACCACCAACCAGCCAAAAGCTACACAAAACTCCAAACCCTACCACTACCCCACCAATCCAAAAGAATCAAATAATACAAGCAGAAAAAGGGTTTCAGAGTATTTTGTTAACTGGTCATGTGCTACAGTAATATCCTCATTTTAGACAATGTAGTAACACTGGAATTTTTACTATGATAAAATGAACATGTCAAGACATACTTGTACGTTAAAAGCATCCTAGCAATAGTTTACACACACACACACACACACACACACATATTTAAACAGACATATATACATACACCAGCCCCCGCTCCGAATGCCAAGTATCAGTAACAGGAACAACTTAAGGTTTATAAAATATTAAATATAATTAAGATTACAGTGAGGAAGTAATATGCATTACAAAATGCTGATGTTAGACAGCAAATATTGACCTTTAAAATTTAACAAGTGAAAGGGCCTTAATTTGCTTGTTATTCAAACTTTAACAATAAGTATGATAGCTTAGATAGGAAAAAGAAAAAAAAAATCACAATCCCACAGCACTTGCCATCACTTTGCATTAACATTTTGACCAGTCAACAATTCAGCAGTGATGAAATGTGCAGTTTGATTCAAAGTAAGACAAGGCTATTTAAATAACTCAAAATAAGAAATGGGTACTGAAACACTAGAATTTTGATAAGCGATCACAGCTGCACTAGAATTAGTTTCTATAGCAACAGAGGAAATAATGTGGAGAATTGCACTGCAATACAAGATGGATCCCTTGCAAACACTGCTGTTCAAATAGAAAACTTTAAAATTATTCACTGTATTAAAATATTTTTATTAAAATGGTTATTCAAATATCCTATATGTTCTACTTCATACATTGCTCTATTTTTGCTCTCTGAGATCCAATTCTAGTCCATCCATTCAAGTTTTCCCACTTTTCCCCCATGCTTACCTTCCTATTTTAAATTAATTAAGGTGACTTATTCTGAAAAATACTGTATATTTGATCTCAAATTAATCTGCACTTTCAACCCTTTTTCTCTTATCCCCACATAGAAGCACACGTTACATTTATTTTTCCAGCAGTGCACTGGCAAAACAGGAGACAATGCTTGGCACATGCTATTCATCAGAAGCTGCATCACAGCCATGAGAATTAACATGACTATGGAACTTTGGAAAGTTACAGTCATATGAGACTTGCTCTAGCTTTTATCAGTGTGCACTCTCATGTCCTAAGCATGATTAAGAAACCATTGCAAACCTATTAGTATTCATGGACCCAATACCCATAAGACGGTAAGATAAAAGCCTTTCATCCAAGCACATCTTTAGATTTCAAGTGTTGCTCATTTCTAACACTAAGTATTGTTGTTTCATTGCATCATCTCTGATTCTAGCTATTTTTGGCAACTAATTAAAGGCATATGCCTGAACCTTTTATGTATTTTGCCCTTATAATGAGACCTATTACTCTGGCTTATTCTATCCTTTTGAGTTCCAAAGTATCTTTCGAGTTACCATGGATACAAGTGATATGCTTTCTCCCACAACTGCTTTGTGTGCCTTATCGAACAGTGGAAAACTGGCACAGTAGGAATGTGAGAGATCTATGCAGGATGAACATCTAACCCCTTGAAGTGCTCCTCTCCCCCCCCAAAAAAATCCCTGAGGTATGACATATACTACCGTTTGTAATGAAATAAACAGGAACATTCTTTGCTATCTGAAATCTAGTACTTTTACTCAAGGAAAGCAAAATGAAAAAAGGTACAGACATAAATTTAATCTGACCAACACTGAAACAGTGTTAAAGTGATAATGGGAGTACACAGACTCATTTGGAGTTTGCAGGTTATTTTGAGTTGATAGAGTTTAAGTGTTTCTAGATCAATATATTCACAGGAGATGTAAAACACTGCAAGAATTTCTGAAAGGAGTTGCAGAAACATCATATGCAACTCAGATTATGCACAAACTAGAGTAAATAAAACTCCTTCAAACAAAAATTGTCTCTTTATACCAATTTACTACGGACATTTTCAAACGCAGGTTGCTTTCCAACAGGCTGGGAACAATTTGTACTAATTCAGTGAAGAAGAGGGCTGTTAAACTGATTTTTCCCATTATGTTTTTGTATTCTGACCTCTTCTTAAAAACAAAAGACTCTCCCACTGAGACAGCAAAATTTACACAGGATTAAAAAACCAAGTGCTTATAACATAATCTGAATTAATGTATGAAAAGTAAAGGGGAATAACCAGAAAGAAAAATAAATTATTGTAATATGAACTCGATTCAAAATCAGAACTGTCTCCCACCTTTCCAAGCATTAAATCATTGGAAAGACATCAACTGCATAAACAAGTGTCATGGAGGCAACTAAGAGAAGGAGAGCCAGTGAAGAATGAGTAGACAAATGCTGCTCTTGCTTCTTTTCCTCAGCTACCTAAACTTCTCTGAGGATTACAACAAAACACTCAACAGAAAACGTACTTGACTTCTTCATATCCACAGGCTCAGATTCACTTTAAAATAGAGACATTTTGAAGTATAACGTCTGAGGCAGAGACATTGAGGCATAAAACCCAGACTCCTACCCTTGTTTATATTAACATTACAAAATAACTATCATTCTGTAAATTTTCGACAAGCACATATGAACTAAAGACATATTAAATATTTCCATTTTTCTAACAGTGTCACTGTAGGTTAGACTTACATTTACCTGGATTTCATAAGATGCACTTCCTTTGACTTTCAAATTTAACTTTGAACTGTCTCAAACTTCCTTTTGGGGATGAAAAAATCCACACAATGCCTTTACCGCGAGCATTCAACTAGAGTTAAATCTCACTTCTGTTTTTTCCCCTGAAAATTCCTTTTACAAGAGAACAAGGAAAAGGAACTCAAAATTGACTGCTATATTGTGGTATCTATGCTAAGTCACCTGTATTATCAAAATATTACAGTTCTGCAGTTTTGTCAGAACCACTCACAAAAGAAAAAAAAAAAAGAGCACCTGGAACAGTGGAAATATTTACACAATGGCTCTGCATTCAGGTCACTACATTCACTGTTACACATACTATCATTTCTCCGCTATAATATTCTCTTGGATTATCTCCACTGTGCACAAAAACACACAAGAGATTCCCCATTCCTCTTTGAGAAGAATTAAAGTGCAAAGTAGTCTCTTTTTAAAAAACAACTGCCACTGTTACCATCCCTCATAAAAAAGGTCACAGATTCTTCCTTCACAAAATATTAAAGTTGTCTGGAAATTGCCACTGTCGTTCCCTACATTTCTGTGGCCAATAGGTTGCCTTTAACACTAATGACAACTACTGTTGGTATTTCAAAGGGGTTTCTTCTTTTAAAGCCCCTTCCTCTTAACAGGAAGGAAAAGCAGATGACTCAGAGCAGTGGTTCTCATTGCCAGTGAAAGGATTTTGTTCTGATAACAGTCAAAGACAACAGCTGTTATCAAACAGGATGATGAGTTTCTCTGGAGGAGAGCATTAGGTGCTAGTCTCCTAACAGATTATCTGTTCCTCAGTTAAAAGGGAAAATGACCATCAACTCAAAACACCTTTTCAAATTTTACCAGTACTACCCAAGAGTTATCTATTACTCAGATTTTGTGTGGATGTACTATTCATGATCCAAGCTTTGAGAGGAAAAGAAAGAATTATATCGGAGCACTATAATTAACTTCATCATCAGGAAGAGCTTTTAAGTCGTACATTTACTTGCAAATTTCCAAGGGATTATTATTATATTAAGTAAATAAATGTTGTAAAGCCCAGGCAAAAGGCATCATTATTCTCTCTCATTCTCATAATCTAGAAATAGTTCCAATCTGATACTATGTACAGCATTTAACACAGCCAAATATGAAGCACTCCAAGCTAAATAACTTTGAGAAGGTGGATATTAGTTAAAGCAAAATTAGACTAGTTTTCTGGTTTCTATCCATCAGATATTGAAAATAAGTGCAATAGATTTTTTTTTATTTTCATTCATCAAATTGCCACAAGCTCTACAACTCTATGCAACAGAAACACTTTGAAATATGTCTTTATAAAATGTAACATAGACGACATTGTACTTTTCATTTCAGAGTTATCTTTTTTTTTCCTATTAAAATTCACACAAACTTGGACAAAATTCTAAAGAGATACTGTCTGTTTTTAAATCTTACTAACTGTTTTTAGTGTGAAGGATTTAAAAATGAAGTTTTAGAAGTCATTACTTACACTACAGACTGCTAAAATATAGGGCTGAACAAACAACTGAGCAGATAACATAAACAGGAACTATGAGACACTGGAAGGCACAGAAAGTTTGGGCAAAATCAAATAACATTCCAAACCACATTCCTTGAAGATACAAAGAAATGAGCCTAATCACTAGAGTTAATCTTGACCAATTTAAACAAAAACAGACACTGCCCTGCTTTTTTTGCAAGAAGTTGCAGGGTTGGCCCTGACTTTTTGGTTATGAGTGTTTTTTCTTGTACAGATGTTGACGCTTTGCCGTAGACAGCAGCAATCATGTCACCTGTTCAAGCCATATACATAAGCTGTCTCTGTTCAGGCCAGGCAGTTTCAAAGAAGAGCAAATCACACCTGAAGTCAGCCTCTTGAAGACATGAATCTTTTGTAGTTTCATCCTCCAAGATTTGGATTTTTCAGATACACATGCTCTTATCAGCTCTATTTTTAACCTGCCGCTCATATAGGATACTTAAAATTCTGAACATGTTTACATTATCCATCCAGCAGGCTAATGGAACTGCATACCAGACAGTCATGCATAATTCAAATCAATATCCTCAGGCTTGCAACTCTAAGTCAAAGCAGCCTTTAAATAAGCTGGGTGTGACTTTTAACATGAATAAAATGTATCTAATTTTTAACCTTTATCTGACAAATTGATATATTTGCAAAGGAATGTCATAAATCTTCTTTAAAAATTAAAACAATTAGACAATTGTGATAACTGAATATCTTTTACATAATACTTCTAAGGACAAAATTTAGAATGGTTCAACAAGGTCAAAATAGAGAGCTGGGTCACTTGCCTCTTTTTTTCCCAAGCAAGCTGTACAAATAGATACACAAAAACACATGCTGCCAGTCTATTAAGTGGCGTGGAAGGTGAATGTAGCACGATTTCCTATTTACAAATTTAAAGACCAAGCTTTAATTGAACTGGGCATAGGTGACTCCACACAGAAAATCTTACACCCAGTTAAGCATATCTGCTAAGTTCTCTCAAAGGACCAGACTCAGAATTTTCATAATAAAATAATTTTCCCTTTGAGTTTTCCTACGTGCTTTCCTGAGACCTGAAGTGCTGCACTGGAATGACCAGAAGCACAGCAATTACAGTAGCTAAGGATCTATTTCCCGTTTGTAAACAGAGTGGAGGAAAAGTAAACAAACCAAATCCCCCTCCCTAAAAAAATTCACTCCAAACCTAAAGGACACCAACAAAAAAAAAATTATTTCAAGTTGTATAACACATCATGCTTTTCCTTTTCCCCAAGAAAAATGTTCCAATAATGCCTAAAGTTAGAGTAACTTTGTAACCTGCAAGCAGCAGGTAAGCTTATCTTCAAGAAAACAAATTACATATTTTTCCCTCCACACAAGCAACAGAAACAATTTCATGTTGCTCAGACAGATACCATATACTCAATAAATAATATACACAAAGTAGCTATGAAGAGTTATCCTAACAATAAGATATGTGTTATTAGTTCATCTTGTACGAGGAGAAAACATTTATTAAATAATTCCAAGAGAATACTTATGATATAGTTACAGTATGTCTACGAAATTGATATATCTGCATAAGGAAAATAATCTACATTAGATAATAAAACAAAAAAAAAATTCAATTACAAAACCCCCTGTTGTTCCTCTTTTACCAAAGAGATGTTTAAATTGTAACATGATCAGATTATAAAAAACTGGTCTAATGGTAACCTGTCCTCAACTTAGGGGGACAAGGCACAACTAGGAGGGAAACATTAGCCTCGGTGTGGAGTTAGAAATCATTTGCTTTTAACCTTTAAAGGCAAGAAGAAAGCTCCATTTACCCACAGCTGCTATGAAGGAAGAACTGATAAGCTGGTCTTCTGTAATATTCTTACGTAAATTCCAAGGCCTGATCTAGTTCTGCCTGATCCAGTGGGTGGCATCCCTGCCCATGACAGGGGTTTGGAACTAGATGATCTGTAAGGTCTCTTCCAACCCAAAACAGTCTATGATTCCATTCCAAAGCTGCAATAATGGTTTTAGTTCTCATATTTACGCAAACTGCTTCACTTTGCCGACCAAGTAGCATGACTATCCTCAGCACATAAGCAGAGTACTGGTTAAAATTCCTTTATCCCACACACCTAATAAATGTCTACATGGAGGTTCCTAGTCTACTGTTCAATCCTGTTTCTGAGTCACTCCTTCCATGACAGAGCCAAGGGATCTCTTGAGTTAGGGTTAAGATAATGAAAATGATACCTTCTTTTGTCTGTTCCGTGGAAGTCTTTCAGAACAGGACATACGTCCTGGTACACCTACGTGAATATCAAAGCAACTGCTACTCCACAGCACTGCATTTTACCCCAGTACCAAGAAAAAAGAATGCCCACACTCAATAGCTTTTAGATATTGCCACAAGAAATACCCAGTACTCTCAGAATCATCAAAAGCACTTGGTTCATCAAGGAAACGATCTTTCCCGCTGATATATCACTCCTGTGTTTCTATCACAAAGCAGCTCTACATTTTATGAATGCAGAACATCTATTTCAAATAAGAACTACTTCAGTCACAAATATGTATGTGAACTTTTCCAAGTTAATGACAGATCCTGATCCTTTCATAAATTCCAGATTCAAATAGACAAGAGACTTATTAAAATAATAAGTTTACAATAAAACGGAAACTTTCCTGTCATTATTAATGTACGATTTACATCACTTCAGAGTTATCACATTGCTAAGGGTGACTTTCTTCAAAGTCTTCACATCAATGCAAAGGGTGGGTATTTCTTCAAAGACTTCAAAATGCTGGCAGGAGGAACCTAATTTGTGAGATTGCTTTGCTCACTTGTGCACATCAGGAAAAAAACCCCTTTCCCACTGGAGGACAGTTTTTCCTCCTCCTTGGAGTTGGTCTAGCTAGAACAGGAATTCTTCTGTTGAAAATCTTATCATCCCTGACTGAGTTTTTTTACTAGGTTTCTCCTCTCAGCAGCAGATGACGTGCATACTTTAACAGCATCTTTTTTTTTTTTCCCCAGCATCTCTGCTGCTAATCAGAGAGTAAATTCATGACTTCAGAATTACCCAAATTCATTCTGTCAAGCACTTTCATGTATTTCCTTTGGTTGAAAAGACTGTGCACAACTTTGATATCATCTATCTGGTTTTTAAACTCACAAGTTCTCAAAGTAAATCTATTCTCTTCCAAGCTGTGTTTCAACTCAGACACAAATCGCCTTTGTATTTAAGCCCTATGTTTATGTCTTGCCCCTTCCATAATATTCCTCAAGAAAATTACAAGAATATTGAATTACACATGTACTTTCTACCCCAACTGTGAATTCTGTCCATTCCAGGACACAAGACTTTGTAAACACTCTGTGGGTGTGCTATTCATACAGGTAAAGAGCCACAACCACAACATGATCATTGCCTAATACATGAATTACTTCCACAAAAAGTTCCTTGCTATCAGGAACTTTTCACAAGATAGAGGGTAACACTTTCATGGGAAGGATAAAAGACCTGAATTCTGTAAAACCAAAGAAAAGACAGAGCAAGAGTTAATCTTTAAATCACCTTAGTCTCTGCAATGCTCAGTTGACTATATTTTTGGGGAAACATGCATCCTAATTTCAAGTACTTAACAGAACTGACTGTCTTCCACTATTACAGCAGAATAACAGAGGTCTGTCAGAATGTGCTAGGAAGCTGCTTTGGAACTAAAACAAACAAACAAAAAAAACCCAACGAACTAACCAACAAAAAACAAAAACACCAAAATCCCCACAGAGGAACCCAAAACAAACAAAAAAACAAAACACAGCATCATAGATAGAAAGTAGAAAGTGCTGCAAATCAAGTTAGTTCTGGACACCATTCTACAGATCTTTGAATTACAAAAGTACCTTTTCTATGAAACTATCTCTAAATATTCCCTTGATATAGCTATGGATTGAACAGTCACACTCCTCAGAAGCTTCAAAACCACCAGAAATTCTCTTTCTCCAATTTTCGAGGGCTTGGAGCCAATGAAGACTCATTCCAATTAACCAGAGGAAGCAGACACACACAATCAAGAATCAGAACTCTGTATCATTAGTATTGCATGACTGCCCTTTCTCCTGTACTACATGAAGATTTTTAATTACTCTTGAAATAGAAAATGTCATGGGTAGATGCTCATATAATAAAAAAAACAGGCATAAGGAAGCTTTATCAATTAAAGAAATACGATAATTAAAAAATTACCTAAATCCCCAAAAAGTGCAACAAGAATGATACCAATTCAGAGTACACAAGTACTATTGGGTAAGATACATGAGTATGAGTATCTGGAGCATTCACAGCTGTAACATGACCTAGCCTTCAAAATACACTCTGAACCATTTATGAAACACTGCTCTGAGGCTTCTTAAGACTTGTCTTAAATCTCTTTAATGAAGACACGTTCAAAGCTTCTTGATGTATGTACTGTTTGAAACCCAAAGTCTATCCAAAGCAGCAGGACAAGAAGAGTATTTCCTTCCAACAGGTATTATTCCAGAGAAATCTCACAGGTAATCTGATTAAGACATGTCAGGAAAAAAGTGGGTGGCCACCTTCTTCCAAAATACTCTTTCCATTGTATTTCTAATTTATTTCTTTGTAGCACATTGGAGGAAAAAAGAAGAGAAATAACTATTTATGATCAAGTATTCAAGTTAGCTTTCACTCTTCCAGAGTGAATACCAGTACACAGTTCTTTTTCCAGGCAAGCCATTGTCTTTGCCTGTCATTCCCAACATCTGAAGTGTACAGCTAGAGCAATTTTGAGAGACCCTTATGGCCTTATTTTGCTGAAAACAATACAACTGTACCAAGGCTCTCTATAATTTCAAAACAGTAAGTCTTAATTCACATTCGGCTTGAAAATAGATCTACTTACATGCAAGGAATAATGATAGAAACTGAGTTGGAAAACAAGCTTATCATGGGATTCACTGAGTGATCAATTCTTCCTCTCTCAGCCTGTCCAGTGGCTTTCACCTCAGCTTGACAAGTCTGAAGAAGTAGGATCCTGCTTCACATAATGTATTTATTGAGGAAAACTCCACAGGTTGCTTTAACAAACTGGGAAGATTCACCTGTATACCAGTTTTGAGATGCTTATGAAGGAGTTTTTGGTGTTTATGTTGAAAAGATACTTCAAGAAAATCTCTACATATACTTCAATTAATTCAGTGAGGAGACTTTTCCCAAGACATGAAAAGTAATGAGAAAGAAAAGGCAAAAAGCTGCATAAAGAATTAGATCCAAGAAATTCCAGAAGAACAGTGCAAAGATTGACACTGAGGAACAAGGCAAACATATGTCCACAGACACATCAACATAAAGTGCCGAAAGCCTGGAGAAGAATAGATGTGGAGAAGATAAACTACAAAAATAACATCATATTCTACCTTCACAATATGGAAATGATGGATAAAATCCAGTAGCATATGTCTACTAGAGCAGCAGATTCTCATTTAAGAGAACTTATGTTTTCTCACTGCAGTCTTTTAGTGCTTCCATATGTTTCAAAAAAACCCTTGCGAAATGTAAGGCACTTGGGCCAATCCCAGAAATAGAGCCTCTGAACAAACATGTCTTCAGCCATGGGGCTTTACCAATTGAGAACTTAGAAAAAGACTTTAAAATAGCCTGGAGATGGAACCTGCCGTTGTACTGAACTGGTAAACTAGAGCTAAATAAAGTACATCTAAAGTGTGCTAAGTAAGCAAGTGAGCTTACTCACTTTCCAAAATTATGTCACTCATTTTGTCTCAAATTGGGATCAATCCCTCTCACTTGCTCCCTAATCTGGAATTTTACATAGCTGTTAAAGAGGTAATTTGGGCAAGACGTGCTTTAAGAGTATCACAAATGAACTATGAAAAAACCCAAACTGCTTTCTTCCCCTCTTCTACCTTACTCATCCCAAGGGATTCAGAGAATCTTGATTTCAGAAGCAAAGAACCACCTATAATTTTTGACATCTGCCTACAAAACTGTAATTTCAATACGTTTACCCTAACATTTGTAAGTTTAAAATCTTAATTTTTTAGGAACTTAGGGGACCTCTTCCTTAAAGAAAATATATTGTAATTGCCTGGGAGGCTTACAGAGATAACAAAGACACAACAACTTGCCTGTATAATGCTTGATTAAAGTTGAGGAAGCAGCCACTACTGGAGAAAAAGAGGCCAGTTTAATATATTTTACTTTTTTTTACATTGAAGTAATTAAGAAAGTATGGCCCATTTAAGATCACAACACGGGTTTTAAAAAGTATTTCCAAATATGAAGTATAAAGAATAGTGCCAATGTTAAACATAAAATTTTTGCACTTCATTACTTAGATCCCTATTTCAATTCATAAACTCTTTGTTAGCAGAAATATCTTATCTTGGGTTTTTTTCCTTACTTTTGTTCCTTATTTTCTGAAACAGATGTGTAATATCACAGGCTATAGGAATCTTCTTCCAAAATACCACAAATAGTTGGAGCACATAAAGGCAATACTACATAATTAACATATTAAAATGGTAGGAAATATTATAAGAATTAGGATACTTGTTACAGAAAACTAAACGGAAGTTTTATCAGGATGTGTGTTGGGAAAAAGGAAAAGAGATCACTTGAGGAAGTATCCACACTTTACCGGATAACATTAGAAATAACACAAATACTATTACGGGCAAAATTAAAATTTCAAACCTGGAGCTGACCCTGGAATTCTGGGCCCAAGCACAGAGATTAAGTCCACACATACTGGAGTTATGCATGTTTCTCTTTTCCATGATTAAGTTTCTTATTGTTTGTGTAAGAGCTGGAAATTTTAGGTGCAAACCTCTCCCCATTTTACTTTCAATGATGACATTGTCATCCACTTTATTTTCTAAAGAAATACTCTGGAATTAAGCCTGCCCATGAGAACCTCACTGCAAAAGTTATATATTTACAATAGTTTTAAGCCTGTAGCAATATTTGCATCTAAGGACAATACCAATTTATTTTTAATTTAAAATATACACTATAAGTTATTAAAATCTACAGGCATCAAATGTGCAATACAGATACATAAAGTAGATGAGACACTGGTCATAAGCAGTTATTTGTGAATGAAAATTTAAAACCCTAAATTTCACAGGATTAATCAAAATGCTACTAGAACATTCCATCATCAAAATACACCAGTGAAACCTGCAGAATATATTGCTTTCTTCATTCAACTATTAAAAACATGATACAAAATGCCATGCGAGTTCTTTATAAATACACTGAAAAGAAAGATTAATATGGCCATCTAGAGGAGGAAAGAATGATGTGAAAACAGAGCACACACATTTTCAGGTTTCAGAATACAACATTTTTAGAAGCACGAAGCCAGAAAACAGATGTAATAAACTAATAATGTAATTGATGATAAGTGAACCTTAAATTAATATGATCAGACATTTTGAAGGCCTTAGTGATGCAAATATATTATTATTACTATTATTATTATTATTATTATACAGGTTTTTAGCAAAGCTTACAGGGTGCATTAATAAAGACAAGATTATATTGTTGTCTCGTTATTAAATTTTGAGTGTGCAGAGTTCAGTACAGACACATCTAAACAAACAAATTCAAAAAGACAGAAGTTCAGAGTAAACAGTTATTAGTAAAACTGTTTGCTCACTCCTTTGAAAACACACAGCTCACTGTCACAAGATACAACATCTGATAGCAAATAACTGCTGAAGAGAAAATTCAGCAGAGAAAACCAGAGTTTTCTGAAAATGAAATATCATTTGCATTACTCATGTTACTCTACCTCTGATGGAATTAACAGAATTATGGAATGGTTTGAGTTGGAAGGGACCTTACACACCATCTCATTCCAACCCCCCCAACATGGGCATGCACACCTCCCACCAGGTTACTCAGAGCCCCTGAGCCTTGAACACTTCCAGGGATGGGGCATCCACTTCTCCGGACAACCTGTTCCAGGGCCTCATCACGCTCACGGTAAGGAATTTCTTCCTAATATCTAATCTAAACCTACTCTCAGTTTGAAACCATTCCCCCATGTCCTTATTCTTAATGATCAGGGGCTGGTTTACTAGCAACGAGCAGGAGGAAGACAGAGATGAGATAAAAACAAATTCTGTCCTCTCATCACTTCACTGCAACATTATGAAGCCCTGCTTAACCAATCGACTAATCAGTGCTGTAAGATGGAAGTACAGCCAAAATGCTAACGACTTAGAAGCAGAAACTAAAAAGTACATATGAAAGAGAAATTACAAGCACGTAAAGTCAAATGTAGTGACAATTTTTTCTCACATGAAATAAAGTACATAGGGAGACACAGCTTGCTCCCCCTCCACTACAAAGAATCGAGATATGGTTCTAACATCTGTCTTTACACTTCCTATACAAATAATTCAACAGTCGATGAAAAATTTCAGGATTCTTATGACATCAAATCTTCTACAGATTTATTTTCCAAATTTAAGGAACAGGAAAGCTTTGCATTCAGTTACACTGAAACATCCAGAACACTGATGCTCCCCGCTTGGAATCAGAGACTTTTCATGTCATCTGTCCAGTGGACTGCTTCTCTGAACACACATGAACTACTTGGGAGCAACAGCCAGTCTCTCATTTATTGAAGACTGCAGGCTTTCTTCAGGGGGTTTTCACCTTTCTCTTTTCATCCAAGTTCTATTTTGGGCAGGTTTCCTTCTGTAATGATCATAACAGAACAAGGGATGCTCTGCCTTTTCCTCTATTCTAAAACACTTTTATCCTTGTGCAAAGATTCCTTCTTTGACATTTGAAACAATTTAGGAGGAGCGTGAAAAAGTACCAATTATTCTAGTGTGCCACCTTCAGGTCACTGAAAAGTGAAGAGCACTAGGTTGTTAATCTGTTGCCATGTCCAATACTAAACTATTTTTAAAAAATCATACTAAACATAATTTTCTTGAGATTAATAGATTCCAAAAATGACACAAACATCACTCTAATTTGCAAGCATTTTGATGAACACTGTAGAATAACTCCAGGCCGTCAATTAAATAACATTGCTGACTCTCCACTCCTTGTAAAATGTGGAAAGAGAATGCTCTCCTAAGCAGCAGCAAAAGCAAAATACTGTCAGTATTAAAGACTTTATGCAAATAGAAGTATGTGTTTAAAAATTTTAAATTTTCTAAATTAGAATGTTTTGATAGTTTTTGCTTTAAAAGGCTTTTTTCCCAAACCCTGAATGTGTGTGCGTATATGTAAAATAGGGTTTATATCCAGCTTGCTTCCTGAATGAAAGAGCATTGAGAAGAAATAGCACTTGGTGACAGATATCTTTAGCCAGAGAAGAATAACAAAAAAAGAAGAAGGGGGGAAACAATTGTAATTTTCCTGATGCAATACTTGAACTTGCCAACAAGGTTCTTTTGTCTTAGATTGTAAACATGATACAGATTTCCAGATTGGAGTTCTCAGTCCCCAGAAGAGGATAAAAATCAGTGAGTATGATGTCCTAAGAGGATGATAAGGAAGTCAATTATTAAAAAACAAAACAAAACAACAGAAAAAACCCGCACAACCCAAAGAAAAAGAAAAAATTGAATACAGGCTAGGGCCAAAGCAGAAACTCAGATAAACTGAGGACTTTTCACTGAGAAGACAAACTAGGTTGAATAAAAAAATCTGAGCAATTATGAAATAAGAAGATGAATGTCACAACTATGACTATTTTAACAACCAGTCTCAGTAGTGTAAAAAGAGACATTATTCTGGATATCTGAAAATAGTCTTCTTGTATGATTTGCACCAGGTACTATCTGCTAAAAAATACAGTAATTTTCCCCTCTCCTGTTAATATACATCACCATTTTATCCCAACAGTGATGCAAACCATACAAAAAATTAGCACCTTATCTTCCATACTCCCCCCACCACACCACCACTGCTGAGAGATCTCAGTAGATATAAAACCCAAACATGATTCTTGCATTATCCCTCTTCCTTGTCCTTCTCTATCACAGTGTCCAAGGATCAGTTCTTACCACCTGACCTCACCTCTGCACCTCCTTTGCTATTTGCTGGAACTCAGACTCCCAGCCTTCTGACAATTTAAGAGCAAAGGAAAGAATCAAATTTTCTAATGATCAAAAGAGAAGCCTCTTATTCCGCAACTTAACTCAACTATGGCTTTCATGTTCTTAGTGTCAGCTTGGGGATCATGAGTGACCGTGCACTAATTTCAAATTTCAATGCCAAACAGACTTTGCTATATTACACAGTAGAAAATGTAAATTTTTTTAAGAACTTCTGGACTATATAGAACATTTAAAGACAGGAATCTTTTAATTATATGTATTCATGCTTATTAGAAAACATCAAACACTGAAAAACTTTTGCATGATACTGACAGCAGAATTCTCAGCCTCTAGGTCAAGTTGTCACCCTAACTTAAAATCAAGAAATATACAGCACATAAGAAAATATTCATTGTTTACATCCAACTTTTAGCACCATGGAAAAAATGCAATTATCTAATCTTTCTAATAATTTCTTTCTGTGATTTCAAGAGAAGAAAACATACAGAGCATTCCAGCAATGCACACTGCAATGACCATATGCACCACGTCCAGTAACCAATTCCATTTACTTTGCTGTTATAACAGCTTATCAACAGAGGAATAACATGTCTTCTTTGTATTTATAATACCACAAATTCAACAAGAGTTGCCATTTTCCTTCCTAAATCAAAACAGTTTAAATTTCCCCCAAAATAAAGTGGATAATGATAAAATTTAATGAAACTTCATATAACAAGGTATTATATAATTTGCAGTATTTCTGACAGAATGCACACAAGTCTGGGCTTTTCTTTTTTTTTGAGCATGCACAAATATAAAAGGTGTCTGGATATTTCTTGCAGACCTTGACTATTTGCTAGTCAAGCTGCTCTCGTCTAGGACTTAGTTATCCAGAACATAATTCTGAAATTTGGAATAAAAGGAAGGCTTTTAAATCACTCTTACCTTCATCTATTGAGGCTTCACTACTGTATCCATCATATTCTGCAGACAGGGGACTATATTTTTGTCTGGTTTCCCATATATAGTTTTTTTGCTGTCTGCCATCCACCACTGGCAGCCTGGAACTCTGGGTTCTAGACAAGGCCTCATGATATTTACCCAGTGCTTCATCTTCACTCTCAGATGATGAACCATGCTGGTCTTTACTCATATAAGAATTGTCTGTTTGAATAAAATAAAGCAAATCGACTACAGCTCAAAATAGAATACATGAAAATAACCATAAGAGGTTATCACTGAAGATATTTAAGCTATTTCAATTAGAAATTCTGTAATAGTTTAAAAATATTTTGTTGCAACTATAAGCATTATGTGATTCTGTAATTGGTGAGAGCTATTTTTCATTTTCTAGAAAACCTGAGAGATTATTAAGCTCCAAAACCCCATTCTAACACTTATTCAGCAGAGAACCGAACAATTCTTGTAAGGCGGCACGCACTGACGTTCTTGAAACCCTTCATTAGGTAAGAAAATGCTTAAAATAATTTATGCAAAGTAAATCCAACGCTACTGCAATATTACATTTGGACACCTAACATATGAAAAAGGCTGCTCCTGGTCGTACATTCCCAGCTGATTTTTGCTGTGAGCATGTAGCATAGCATAGAAATGAAACTGATTTGCAAAGAGAAGCCTACAACAAAATCATCTTCAGATATTTATGCCAGTAGTGCTTAAACTCACAACAACAAATGGGAAAATGCTTGTGAAAGATGTTTGCATGCACAATTTTATTTAACTTACAATAAAAAGCCCCTTGTTCAATAACTGAAATTAATTCTCACTGCAGACATCTGGCAACAGCAAAAATTACATGGAAAAAATCTACCTAGCTAATGCTTTTATACCAGCTCTTCTATAGTGCCCACTCCTGTGGCCAACACTTTCCAACTACATCTCAAGCATGACTTCCTCCCACAAATCAAAGATTCAGCTGCATTTTTATTTCTTTAAAGTTCCCTCCTCCCTCTTCCAAACTTCAGATGGATTCCACCCAAATTTAACATGCTTTGCAGAGGTTCTGTAGCTCTCAGACTCCAAAAGGCATTAAAAGATTTCATGTAAACTCAGTAAAGGTCAGCATCACCACCGTGCTGTGAGTAAGCCTACGGTGTATGATTTGCCAGCCAATTTCCATTACTGGCAGAGCTCTGAGATACCCATAATGCTGTTTTTCAGCTCCTGATTCTGTGAGGGGATGTTCTTCTAACATGCTACCCTGTCACACTCAACCTCTTCTCCCTTCCCTGCTTTTACACCCTCTTTCCAGTCCCTGTCCTTAGCTCTAGTTTTGCGTTTCCACTCCCGTTAGTCTGTGTCTTCATTCCCAGTCAGTCTCACTCCTCTGGCTGAGTATTCCTACTAAAGGAGGGACTCAGCTTACCCAAAGGCAGCCATTTAAAATTCAAGTAACTCAACGTGTGCCAGCCATGTAGGCCTCCTTTACCATCAAGTATTTGTCTCCTCCTACTACAGAGGTCCATCCTTCCTACTTTTAGGTAAGCCTCTAGAGTAGTTGAATAAAATCACTTCCCGCCAAGGTCTTTTTTTCCTTGGTATTCACACAGAAAAACCTATGCTGCAAGTTTAGGAAAGACACCTTTTGGAAAGTTAGATTTATATGAGTAGAATCATATCCTAAGTTCCTGTTTTCCAGCCCCATCTCCATGTTCTTGCTACAAGAACCCAGTTCTGATTTCGTGCAGTGATTTCCTCTTAAGTCTTTGTCTATACAATCCCCAATTCTCTTTACTTGCACCGAACCAGCTACTCATGTAACCTTGGTCTTTGACCCTTAGTCTCTCCACTTCCATAAAATGTTATCAGTTCTCTCCATTGCTGTCACCCATCCTACTTTAAATCCCAATCTGCCACATGCATCACGTTATATTTGCTTAGGAAGTTTCTGTCCCCACAAAGGACATGTTTATTCTCAATTCTTCTGTTCAAACTTCCAGTGTCCTTCAGTAACCACAAATATCAAAGGCAGGATAAGACCTGCTCTGTTCTTCAAGCCCTACAATGAAGCATATGAGTGCAAATGGGATGGTCAGTGAATTTAACAAGCAAAGGATAAGAAGTGTTTACCATGTCTTTTCAAAAAACAAACTTTCCAAAACTTTACAACTTCATCAAACTTTGGTATTTTTTCATAAAAGAACATGGGCATCTCTGACTTGGGAAAAGGGCTCTTCCACATTTCAAGCACACATTCCAATATTAAAAGATGCCAAAACATCTTAGTAAAGCTGATGTGAAATCTACTTATTTGCTACACAATTACCTAGCATATTTTTTCCCATCATATACTTTTGGAAACAGCTAAAGATTTTAAACTGCAACTTAGTGGAAAACAAAACCAAACCAAACCAAAAACCAACCAAAAAAACCAACACAATCTCCAACAGAAATAATGCCTGATTTCCTCATGATTTTTTCAAATTTAGCACACAATTTTAGGAAACTGAAAATAAGGTCTTGAAATGGAAAAAGTCAGAAAACCTTAACTGGGTATGGTGCTATAAGGTCTACATGCAATGTGTACACAGTCTTAATTTAGGATTATAGGGAAAATGGTGCCTTAATAGACTGCTAATGAGCAACTAGACCTTTCAACTCTAATCTATCAGTTTTAATTTAAGTCTAACAGATATGGTTCTTCCCATTGTATGGATGGCCATAAAGCAAGTTCAATTTCACTGATCACTCATTGAAAATATCACACCAAGCAGGAAATATCCTGGCTAACACATTCAGTGCAAGAGGCTGCCCAGAAAAAGGAGTCTCCTTTGATGGTACACAGAGTAAAATATTTTATCTCAACCTGCCAACCTGGAAACTTCTACAGATTTCCACAATTATAACTGAAGCAGAGTATACCAGGTTTAAAATATAGTCCGGACATCAGCATTAGATGCATCCTTTAGCATTACAAGAAACGTATTCACAAATACGAAATCAGGTTCATTGATCAGGCTGCAAAAAGAATGGAACAGTACAAAACACGGTAGCAATGTGTTTGAAAGAAGAGTCAAAATCTGTGTTTCTAATAACACACTGACTTTTGTAAGCACCCAGAAGTTCTCAGGGATACCAGGTATTTTTTTCTCCAGTTCCTAGCATAAGAGACTGAGAATGTATACTATTACTGTAAGTCATGAAACAAGACCTCTTCAGAGGACTTAAAAACCTCATTAAAGTTAAAACATAAGCTACCCACGCCAAATATTTTTTTTTAATGAACAATGCAAATTGGTTTCAGTTTCCTGGGGAAAAACAGCTTCCTGTACAATGAAAAAAAAAAATAAAATCTCAGGGTTTTACACCTCTCCTTGCCACTTCTCATTTAATTTCTGTACTTTAATTTTTATCTTTTACTTGGAAACTTGCCTAAGAGAATGCATGTTCTTATTAAAAACTTTGCTTTATTTGGCTCACATGGGTCATGGATATTTATTAAACTATTGAAAGCTATTAATTTGCTTATTATGGGACCTGAAATGCCATTTTTGAGAGAGAATATAGTTTACAAATAGAGCATTACGTAAAGAAATAATAGATAAGATCATAATTATCATACAAACATGGAAAACACCTCCTAAATCAAATTAAAAAAACCAACCAAACAAACCAAAACCAAACCAAAACCCAACAAAGCGGATAACTGAAATTTTCAAATAAGGGAAAACACACACACTGAAGAAAAAAAAAAAGTGTTTCTATAATGAAATCATTCATTTCTCTACTAAAACAGCACCTCTGGAAAAGCCTGTGTTGCTTTCTAAAACGTCCCCATGCAGCCTGCAAACCACCTGTGTAAAAATGCAAGGTTTTACTTCTCACTGCTACTTCAACTGTTATGGCAATTCTCTCATCGTATTGTTTGAGACTGGATGTTAAGGATGGCACACACAGCATCCATATCAACAACACACAGGTTTCCTTTGGAGACTACAACTGCAAGACAAGCCTCATTCACTTTTTCTATACTTAAAATCACTTCATTGCCATTTCTCATTGAGTCTTGTGTCTTGAAACCATTATGTTATACATCCCAGAAATATTCTGAAGATCTACTGCAATGCAAATGCAAGAGAAGTTATTTCTTTTATCATCTTAGCACATTTTATGCAATGCTTTTAAAATAAACAAAAGCAAAATCACTTTCACAGAACAAGTATTAATTTCCAGTACTAATTAATTCATAGTTTTCAACAGAAACCACACAGAGCACTGCAGAGAAGGTAAGAAAAACCATACAGAAAAAAAGTAAAGTTAGAACAAGTTAGAAAAGACATTTATTAATCAATCCCTTTAAGTAATACTTTGAAAAGTAATTCAATTCCAAGAAATATCAGCAGAACTAGAAAACGAAGCACTGAAACAAACAAACCTACTTCCATCCACACGAAACACTAATATTAAATGTGTAAATGGGTGAAAAAAGTAGGAATTATCGTAAGTTTCAGGAAAGGTTGAAGAATGCAGTTTGCTAACAGACTCCTCACCTTTTCCTGCTGTCTTCTTATTACATAGCTCTCTTTCTAATTTCTTTGAGTTTTTCTTTTTACCATCATTTGTAGTTGACATACTGTCTTCATCCTTTGAGATAAATTTTCCTTTTCTCTCAAAACAGGCTTCAAATTTCTTTTCTCTGATTTCATTCAGGCAATTGGGACGGTCATTATGCATCTTCTTGAAGCTGGAGTCTGGTAATTTTTGCTTCAGTACTTCATCTAAATCCTGGGGAACACTGATACTGTGCACTTGATCAGAATCCTTAAAATCAACTCCAGGTGACCGTGGTTTGATTTTTCTGTGCAAGTGATCCTTAGAATTATCTGGTGCTGCATATAGGCAATTATCTTGCTCCTCAATAGATTGCTCCATGGTAAATTTATTACTTTTCAGGTCACTATCCTTCAAGAACTTATCGTTTAGAAAACACTCATTTCCCCCTACTGCTTCCCTTTTAAAAGGTCCTCCTAGAGACTTCAAAACCTGAGGTACTTCTGTATCACTGAAAGGATTATTATCATCTGTGCCTCTTAAGTGGCACTGGTTTTTGTCCAGGACATGGTCAGATACTCCAACCTGACCTGTACCTTTTCTTACAAAATCTAATGAATTAGAATTATGAGTTTCTTTATGTTCTGCAACACCTCTCTTGGCTTTCATGCTAATTTCCTGAGAATGAGTTGGTGACGGCATATGTTCCTCTCTCCCTTCCACAGGTTTATCATCCTTCTGTATTTTGGAGCTCTCATCCTCTGCACGAAGGCCATTTATCATGCTGGTCACTTGTTCTGTTACTGAGTCAGCTACAGTGTAGCTGACCTCTCCAACCACACTGGCCAGATCATCCACAGCACTGCTGAGCGTGTCCACCAGGGAAGACACAGAGGGGAGGCTCAGGTTTTGGTGAAGGTTTCTGAAAAATGCCATTTGTCCGGCCTATTCAGCAACAACTTTTAATACTGAAAGGTCCTCGGTTTCACAAACTGATCATCTCTGTTCCTCCAAGTTCAATGTCAGTGCTATTTGCTTCTGCTATCTCAAAAATCAATACATATACCAGGGGAAGTTGCAGCTTTCCTCTTTCCATTCAATGTGCATTGAAAATAACAAAAAACCAGCTAAATAAATACCTTGAAATGAGGCCACAATCAACCAGTAAAACCATAGTCTTTCATCAACTGCAGCACTAACTAGCCATAACAAAATTCATTATTTTCAAAACCAAGGTAACTGTGTGAGTGGATTTTTTTTTTTAATTCTAACCTGCAAAGAAGAAGTTGTGAGTTAAATTATGTCCTTTCAATAATGTCACACTAAAACAAGTTTTTAACACAACACAACACACATCATGGAGACTTCTTCACCCCAAAGTATCTGTTGTGCTCTACATAAGGCAAGGTATTTCAAAACATGAAGATTCGTTTCGTAGCAAAAAAGAAGTTAGTATGACAGACTTAATTTCCAGGGGGAGAACTTTTTTAGTCTCCAAGAAAATTGAAAATAAAAATTTACCTCCATATTTTAAAGACCTAGAGGGGAAGAAGACCTCTCCAATTTCTCATTCTGTTCTCTGGTGCCTGTCTCTTTCCTCAAGTCAGCTAACAAAGCCTGTTCCACTTCCACAGCACAAAAGTAGAAAGGGGTTGTTTTACCAACCCTCAATATCTTTTTCAAGATCTAAGTTTCTTTGTTACATGGGATCCTTAAAGACCTTATATTAAAAACATTCAATAATTTCTTTGTCAGAGATGTTTCTAATGTTTTACTTCTTCAAAATTATTTTTCAGGTGAAAAGCGCAAGACCTTCTCCAAAAGTTTGGTGAAGGATTTTAATAAACTGAGTGAAAACCCAATAATCTGTTCACAAATTTACAATTATGGAATGTTTAAAATAAGTTCAAGACTATTCTCATAGTGCAAGAGAAGGATCTTCAGATAAGTAAATGTCAACTCTTTGGTTATATAGCTGTGGAATTTCTGTGGCTCATGGATACAAAGGTTGGTTCCTTTCCAGATATTGTACAGTCACAGTCAACGCTGTTGTGTTGTTACATCCTTGTAAAAACATGCATTCTTATAATTAAATTTAGTACAGTGTATGTCAGATACTTACAAAGTTTATCTTGTGAATTCTTTCTTGTAGTGTATCCTGAATCGAGATCGGGGAAACCACTAACATTTTCAAAACACATCTTCTTATTAATATATAGGAAAAGTAGCAACATAAGAATAATGAACACCCCAACTGCAGACAGGAATCCAATTGCTTCAGGAGATACTAAAAGAAACAGAAAGAAACACATTTTTTAAAATCTTGTAAAAGTTTGTAAAGTTGTAATATTATCAGAATTCATCACTAATAGATACTTCTAAAGTTGCAAATCTATATACAAGATGTAACTAAAGAAACACCATTTAAATTTGAGTTAATGTTTTATTATCTTGTCAAAGAACAGAAAAGCATCTGGTCCTAATCTAAGGGAGGATTGACACTTTGAGCCAGAGGTTCTGCCAAAGTACTGAACTCCACGACAAGACACAGTCTCTGCAGAAAAATGGGGAGATTACCAGAAGATGCCAAGGCTGATGATTTCTGATGGAAGCTCTGACAGAGTGAGCACTGGAAAGGGAGCTAAAAACACTCCCTCTTCCTGGAAGGGGATGGAGGTTTAGCCACCGGGACCTCAGGGTCAGCTCAGAGGTAGCACTGCCAGGGAGGGACTGAGCCCTCGCTCTGTCAGTCTTGTTATGCTCAGCACCTGGCTCCTCTTCCCCTGGGGACCAGCTGGGCAGCACAGGATGAGAAAAAGCACGTATGGCCACTTGTATATGAGCCGAAAAAGAGCTACATGCAATAAAGCATTCTTAATCAAAACCAGGCTGAGATAAGAGACCAAAGCAGACTCACATGTCTTAGAAAGTATGTAAAATAAGGGATATGTAATTGCTATTAGGCAGGTAACTGAAAGGGAGGAGTGGCAAACTTCGGCAGTGGTAGAACCTTACAAGTCCATCAGTATCTAACAACATCAGTAATACCACTTCAGACCAAGATTACCAAGGAAGGGTTTTAGAAATATTAAATCTGCAAATGAATGCAGCAAGCTGGAGCAATGGGAAAAGAGTAATTAAGGAGCAGCTTGTTTATTTGAAAGGAGGGTGGGTAGAGAAAGGGATATAGAAGGGCAGCAAAAACAACAGTCGAGAAATGTAAGAAATAATGAAAAACTCTCAAAGGCAGTTCCAGATGAAGAGAGCAGATCTTTTGAAAGGAGTGCAGCTGCCCACAGACTAATGAAGCTGAGCTGCTTCATTAATAAAGACTTCCAGGATGTCAGAGGGAAGACCCAGGGGAAACTCAATGGACCCTCCACTGGGTCTACGTACAAAACACTTCAAGTGAGAAGTTAAAAGCATGACAGAATTGCAAATTTGTTACTAACTAGGGTGGGAGGTTAAAGTGAAAGGTTATAAAACTGTAATTCCACAGTAACAGGGTAAAATTTATAAGAAAAAGTTGTTAGAACTCAATACTTACATGCAATTAACAATGGTGCAACTGATTCCTAGTGACTAGCTGATTAATTAATCTGTTAATTGGTTTATTAGTAGTGATCAATTAAGAAACATTATATCTCAGTTATGTCTCAAAGCCGCATTCTAAAGAGAGAGTAAGACCTTGAGGTAACAGACACCTTAACACTCACCACTGGTTTTTGTGGCCACAACACACAGATTGAACCTGACTGCATTTATCTGGATGAAAGTTAGGATTTCATATATGCCTTTATTCCTGCCGATTCTCCTAGACTCTCTATTCACCACTATAAATCCCATTCTCTATTTTTTTCTATTTCTTAAAGATGCATGAAGATTTATCAGATTTACAGATCCTAATGGCCAAGATCTTGGCACTTCACTTCAGGACTGTAACGCTGCACAGCAACATCTTCCACTATGTAAAAAGGAGTGGGATTACAGAAAAGTTGGCAACAGGCTCTGCATTCTCAGAGATGCAATACAAAAGAACAAGAGGCAAGAGTCTGAAATAACGACAAGAGAAATTCCAGTTGGTGATAAGGGGGGGGGGAAATCCCAAATAAGAGGGATTTATCACTGGAACAGATTGCCTAGATCAGTTATAGAATCCAACTTTAATGATATCCCACTTTGAAGAGGGGACTGAACTGCAAATTACTTTCCCAAGAGCCTTCCAAATTAAATCATTCTCTGATTCGACATATGCCCTTTTGTAAATCTGGGCTCATACATCTATGTAAAAGTGCTGACTGAGAAACACATGCAGCTCCACAACCTCCTCAGTTCGTTTTGCAAGATGACAGGGAACATTTGTGTCTGTTGTGCTGTTCTTAAATTACTATACAGGTGTCTTTTAAAAACTGAAAGATCAAAAGAAACGTGCCTTCCACCATCTAAAATGGATTGGTCAGAATTGCACTTCTGTTTTGAGCCAGACATGAAGACCTGAGACTGTGAAAATTATTTTTGCTTTACTTTTTACCTCTGATCAGAAGAGATCACGTAACATTGTGCCTACAGTCCTGAAAATATTCCCACAAAAAGGAACTTCAGGAGAGGTATCTTGCTGCATCAAGCAGAGCAACAAGGTGAGAAAAGTAAAAATCTTATTCTGCATCAGAGAGGAAAGGCAGCTAAATTCTTTTTTAATATCTTCATTATCATGAACAAATAGAGGCAAAAAAAAATTGGCATGTGTCAGGCATTCATTTTTCGTTTGTCAGGCGTTCCATTTTCATGGAATCTTCCTACATATGGGAAAACTCTGAGACTTGACAAAAGCCTCGGTTCATTTTTGACGTCAAAGTTTAACAGATGAAATCTCCCAAGGTTCTGCTGGCAGTAGGCATGCTCCCACTCCTCCCAAGACTGCATATGGATAACAGAGAATGTCTGGGGCTATTGGAACAACACCCAGTTTTCTCTGAATTATTGGTCCTGACCCAAATGAGACTAGAGGCTGGGCCAAGAGCAGAAAATCTTCGTTCTTCAATGACTTCCAGTCCCTAACACCCACGAGAAACCGGGGTGGTGGCAGAAAAGGCACGAAGAAGAAAATGTGATTCACCAGAATGCAGGGACCAACAGAAGTGAGAATGAAGTATAAGGTGGCAGGTAGGCACAAGCTAATGATGTCCAGTGAGGAAATGGGAAGCACGCGTCTGGAAGAGGGTGCAACATGGAGACGGGAGTACACAGAAGAAGTCGGAAACTGATGAGAAGGCAAAAGAAGATGACAGAGCAGGAAGACTTGACAGATGAAGATCATGGGACCACAGAATTTATCTGTGAGAATAACTGCTCTATTATTGGGGTAGGCTGTCCTGTGCAAGTTTGCCTGAATTCAGTGTCAACATTGATTTGAGCAGGAGACTGAACTGAATTCCAGTCATGGAATGACTTACAAAGGACAGTGAATGTTTCCTTTGACTAGGATAGATAAACCGTGCAACAGCTTCAGGGGGAAATGCTCATGTGCATTTTACAATCAATCTTTTCAAACTGTAGGTTTAAACTTTTATTTTTTACTTAAGCTTATATTGTTCAGCAACCAAAGCTGCTTCAATCCATCAAAGTATGTGCGTAAAGAAGCTGACCACAACTCAAAAGTATCTTGAAAACCCAGTGCTTTTAGGGTTTTTTTCTCCAGTACCTTCGGGATACTAATTAGTAAAAAACCAAAAGGCACAGTCTGCAAGCTTAATAGTTCTCTGTGGAAACACAGTATCTGATGACATCTTTCTGGAGTGAAAAAAAGAAACATTGGCTGATACCTTACAAAAAGAATGAAACTGTAGCTGCAGCAAGACTAATTAATTATTAATGTAATTCAGTGTGAACATAGGACTTGAAAATTGTATTTCTGTATCTGTTTGCATCCATGTAAAGAGTCTTAGAATACTTGTTCACAGATTATATTACCAAGGTGAAATGCTGTAATGTATTACCATTATAAAGCCAGGGGGAAAAAAATGTACTTCAATTTTCTACATTAAATGTGTACAAATTCCCATCTATGAATACAGGTTTTATACATCACATTAATCCGTCAAGTAGTTTCTCACAGCTGTAAAGCAGGTATTCTTCATAGACAGAGAAAAAAAATATTCTTTTTTTTGCACATAAAATACATCTGTGCTACATTCAGCACCAGAATTATCTTGATTCAAAACACGTTGCCAAAAATTCTGACTTGTCTGGGCATTAATTGTACCATGAAACGCATTTTAAAAACTCTCAGAGGTTCCCAGTGGTTTCTTCTACTATCAGAAACAAGCAGAAAAACATTACTTTCTCAAAATCCTATTTCAAATTCAAAAGTCCTACTTGTATAAACTTCCTAATGATCCTCAGTTCTTAAGAAAAACAAAAACAAAAGTTTGAATTTATAAATGAATTTATGTTCGAATTTCATAATAATATAACATAGTTTTAGAAATACTAAAAGAACAAACATCTTCCTGCAGAGTTATTAAGACTAATTGAATTGCTGGCTATGGAAGTGGCATAGAAAGTTATACTCATTACAGAAGCATTACATTAACATCACTTTAATTCACTTTTATTATTATCATCACTAGAGTTAGAGTTATCAGAATACAGAAACTTACCATCTCTTCATCTTAAATATCAAATTAGCATCTCTTTCTCAAGTAATAACTTCCCTGTTATGACTTTTCTTTTTCCGAAAGATGTTTCAAACTCTTCAGAAAATAAGAGCATCTTCAAATAAATAGCACCAAACCAACAAAAACTCTCAGACATATTAAAAAGCTTTTAATATTTTTAATATTAAATTTAAAAGCATTTAATGTTCTTAATATGTATCTACACCCAAACTGTATTTAATATCCAGTCAATTATTTTTTGAGCTTCTGCACTCCACATCGCACTGCTCCCTATGTAAAAAGCCACACAGTTATCTTAGTGCTGTTTCAATTATTCATTTACAAATGCAATACTATCTCTTCTGTACACAAATCAAGTAACTAGGGGATATGATCTGAAGAACCTCGCTACCCTTAAGATCCTAGCATAAAAAACCCCAACATTTGAAATTAAAAATGTAAGCTTGTGTTTATTTATAACCTGTTTCATTTTTTTTTACAATTTGATCCAAGACATTTTAGCCTTTTAAATTCTTTTAAATAAACAGGACTGTTGTTTTGCATTTAGTCTCGAAGAAGAATTATTTTTATTGCTATTAATTTTTTACACCATTGCATCTTAACATTATATGAAAATACCCTGTGCTGTCCAACTCCCAAAGTATTCTCATCCAAATGCTATTCACTGCTGCCTGTCACTTGTTTCCAACTTGCACTAGAAACTAACATATTTTCAGAAAGCTGAACAGGTTACTGAACCAAAAAATAAGATTTGTGCCTTGATTGCCTTTTCTCCATGCTTGAATTATTTATCTCCAAGGAGGAGGTATTTATTTCTCACAGGCAACTCATGTCATAACAGAAAAAACCAAACAAGACCCTCCATTCTCAGCAGTCTGACTGATTACACAAACTGCACTCTCCTGTGTCTCAGTTTACATGTAAATATTTTTTCTTTTTATGACTAATTACATAGGGTGGTCTCTTCTCTATAAAGTAAGTAACTGAATTTGAAGGCTACCTAAGGTTTTGTGCTCTTTCTAAACAGCTTTCCTTTGACAATGAAAACTCAGTATATAATGTTTCATAACAATTTAGCAGAATTAGTATCCTTTCATTTGCAGTTGAAGAAGCCGTAACAAGTGAATAGAATCTCATTTATCCAGACAAAATGCTACACCTCAGAGGGAAATACTTGATCCAGTGCTGTGTTAGTAGACTTAAACATTAAATTCTTGACTACCTGCACTTTTTGCAAACAATCTGGCAGCTGAGATCACTGTTAGAGTACTTTCCCATAGAAAAAACAGGAGCAACTTTACCACAAAAATTGATTAGCTGACGTTGCTGCTAAAAATGAATTACAGACAATGAACCTAGAATTCTCTCTAAATATTTTAAACATGTCATAAGACAAAATTCCAAACGTATTTCCTATGCTTCCTGTTTTAATCTTTCTCTCGTATAAAACATTGGAACTTGGTAATTCCCTTCCACACACTTACTTATTTCTTTTATGTTTTGCCAGAACAATCTGGAAAAGTGTTTTAGCACCATTTAAAACACATTTATCCATCTCATACATCAATATTCTTAATTTTTTAGTTACATTCAGGCAACATTAAAACTAAACTTTCCTGTATAAAGATGCTGCCTCCTCCAATTCAAACTTGCATTTTGCCTTTGTTCTGCAGCACAGACCTCTTACCTCGTCCCACCACTAATGTTCCTTCATTTGTGTCTGTTCCTCTTTTGCACTTTGTTGTACAACACATTTACACACTCTCCAGTACAAACTAAAAGCACCTGCAACATGAGCTACCTTTATTTCAACACTTTAAATATCTATATCCAGGATATCACCCTGAGTGACATGCAATTTCAAATGAATATAGCGTCAAAATCAATTGAATTTCAACTGAATTTCAATGCAGAACTGAATTTTTCTAAATAAGAAAATTATTAACAATTTTAGCAATGTGAAACTTTCAGAAGTTGTTAAAACTGACAGAATGAAATCAAGATGAAAGTGCTCATTTAACTTTCCACTTAAAATAACAATACCCTTTAAACAGACCTCTCGAAGTAATACTGAGGAAGACAGAAAATTTATGTTATCTGAAGTGATACATGATGCCATTTACAGATTAATTTCTAAAAAATGTCATATACTTCATATTAAGCAAAAAACAAATATGCTTGTTTACATGAAAATTTCACTGGAATTAGTGTATCATGACAGCTACACAGGTCTAACTCCACTGTCACTTTTATTCCAGTGGAAACTCATCAGAAATAATAGCCATTCTTTTTTACCATTTGGTTTATGTCACTTCACACTGGCTGAAGGATAATATGCACTGCTATGGAGAGAAATCAGAACTTCTTTTCCCCTTCACTCTAATTACAAAGACTAATATGAAAAAAATTACATTTTCACATCTAGAATTCCAGGAATTCTTTCACACAGGAAGAAAGTCTAGAATTTATTTCAATTAAAAAATTCAGTTGATTTGATTTTATCATTAGGAATTAAATTACTTGACTCAGTAGACATCAAATAGAATTCATTTACTTTGCAAAATACAATCACAGAATCACAGAACACACTGAGTTGGAAGGGACCCACAAGGACCATTGTAATCCAACTCTTAGTCCTGCACGGGACCATCCCCAAGAGTCACACCCTGTGCCTGAGAGCGCTGTCCAAAGGCTCCTTGAACTCTGCCAGGCTTGGTGCTGCGACCATTCCCCTGCGAGCCTGTTCCAGTGCCCAAACACCCTCCGGGGGAAGAACCTTTCCCTAATATCCAACCCAAACCTCCCCTGGCACAAGTTCAGGCCATTCCCTCAGATCCTGTCCCTGGTCACCACAGAGTGAGATCAGTGCCTGCCCCTCCTCTGCCCCTCACGAGGAAGCTGTCACTGCAGTGAGGTCTCCCCTCAGTCTCCTCCAGGCTGAACACACCAAGTGCCCTCAATTGCTCACAACTTATAAAAATGGCTGTGTTCGTCAAGTTAACTAATCACATGTATAACTGCACGAAAATACTTGTAGCAACTCCAGTACTGCCCCTGCAGATTTTCATTTCCAGGATTCTTTTCCCTTTCTTTTAAAATACCACACGGAAACTGTCTTTTGGAGATAAATTTAACTAGAGGAAAAAGAGGACACTGGTCTCCAAAACACTAAGATCTGAGAAAGAATTTAGGAATAACTGAAGCTATAGCCTGAGATGGAGATTTAAACTTTTGACAGAAATCTTTTAATTCCTAAATCCTCATGGGCTGAGGAAGCTGTCAGCCTGCCATCCCTGCTGACTTACCAGTCCCTCAGTGCCTTTTCTCTCTAACATGGAATTCATCTGCTATTAAGTAGTATCTCACAAGAGAAATCTCTGAAAAGAAACAGCAAAGGAAGCGTCACATTGCCACTTGGAATAGACACTGATCATGGAATCATCTTGATTACCTCCAAATCCCAATAATCTGTTGCAATTACGTACAATATTACATGACTATTATCCACGCAGTGGGTAAGAGAACAGCAGTGATTATGAATTTTTTAATGGCATTCTCAAATAATCCTCCCAAAGCAAAAGTATTAAAGACCCGCAGGGGCCTAGAGACTTGCAGTTTAAAAGTTCATACCTATCACAAAGTAGCTCTCCACTGGGGCGGGGGAGAAATCCGTGTAATAAAAATCTTTTCAAACCACATTTTTCCCTATCAGACACTGCAATTAACAACAAAGCATGAGACAATCCAGCACAGTAATTAACTAGGAAATACAGCAAAGCACTGTGTGGTAAAAATGATTCTGTGAACATGCAAACTTCTTGAGGGAAGGAATGCCCAGGTTTGGATATAGCAGAGTTCTCACACACAAAACCTGCTATCAAAGAAAAGGTACTGCCAGAGTTGGAGTTGAGTGACCCCAGTGGCTGCTGCTTTCCAGAAGACTCCCAGCGCAGGGGAATACACAGAATACACAGAAGCAATACCCTGCTTCAGTAAGCTCAAAGAAAACTATTTTGTATTAACGCTTTCTCTAATCCAAAACATATACAGATTACTTTGCCATCAGAATGCAAAATTCACTACATGTTCCAGTGATGTTAATTCTAACATTATTACTTGCACTTTTATAACAAGTAGCCATACTTCTAAAATATCTCCCAGATCTATTAAGTTTACTGTTCTTGGGATAAAGGACACAAAATTTTTTCAAGCTTTGGGTGAAAAACAGTATTGGTCTATTTTAAATTAATTAGTGCACAATTATGAACAAATTAACTACTGTTTTCTTCATATATTACAGAAGTCACTTTAAATGTGCATAGCTTTTTAATGAAGAGGTTTTATCCCTATCTTTAAAAAGAGAATGTGCCCTTTACTTTGTACTGTCCAGATCTGATCCTCTAAATGAGTATAGAAACAATATATATTTATAATCATAGAATATCCTTAGTTGGAATGTGAGATTACATAATTTAAAGATATTTGCTACCATCTGTGCCATCATCTTTCTCTTGACAAAGAACAAGAAGTTCTACCAACTGGATGACAGTACGGAGAAAGGGGAAAAATTACTTTATTCCTTTTTCAAAAGCAGTTACTTAGTGTAGACTATCATAAGAGTAACATAACTTGATTACCAGATGCAGTTGACTTTCAGTAAAACAATGTTTCTACTTGTAAAATGAAACTCATGAATAAATATTATTTTTTTCCATTTGGATTAAAAGCACCTGACAACTTCACATTCAAACACATGCAAATGGGTAAGAATAGTTGACCAGAACATTAGAGGCATAGTTCTGATTAAAACATACTTCTGACAAAGCAAAAATTCATACCTTCTTATCTTTTCAAAATTATTATTACAAGTGACATTTTTCATTGTCAGCCGAAGACATTGCCTTTTTGCAACTTCTCTTTTGCATATTAAAGAGAGCACTTCTGTTCCATTATTAGCCACAAAGTCAGTTTGCTGAATAATTTCCTTTGTTTGCAAGACTGCCACAACAATAGAAAGAAAAGAACATCTTGCAAAAGAAAAAAAGCCTTAAAAATAATTTTAAACATCTTTGCAACTCAGCCCTTACTCAGATACTCAATCCACAATTCCATGAATTAAATACAAAGTACATTGCTGAGTTAGAAGTATCACTTTGCATTACCTCGAAAATAAACAAATGAACAAGGAAGGGTGAAAGAGACCTGAAAGTAATATGTCCATGTATTTTCTCCTGTCATACAGTGAATATCATACATAGAAGAATATATTAAAGAGAGTTTTTTTCTTCACTTGCAGCTCAATATCATGAACACTCACCTCAAGTGTGTCTTGTCTGTATAAACAGAACCTGAAAACAGCCTTAATTAAAATATTACTGCATCTAACAATGGCCAATTCCAAGTTAGGCTTGGAGCCTACCTACAGTGCACTATACAAGCAAAAAAGATAAATTGTTCTCAAATCTAATCTCAAGTTCCCTGAATTCTTTTATGGCAATAGCACATAACAAAAGGAACACCTTATGTAACTCTCATGTTACTCAAGTGTGTACTATGAAAATATGCAGCAAAAAGGCAAACCATTAACTGACTAGTTTCAGAAAACCCATGCCACCTTCTGCCATCAAGAACTAAGCAGGACTCTTCTTTCCACAGCCACATCTTCAATTTGTGTCTTGAAGACACTAAATGTCTGTGTGCACACAAAATAAACTTGCATTAAAGAACACAATTTATAATAAAAGCAAAAATCCAGTTTTCCTTTTTTCCAATTTTCAGAATTCAACAGTGTGTAAACACAAAATCATACACACCATTCAAACACTTAACTATGTTAAACATAGGAGCCAAAAATTTTAGTGCCTGCGTAATAGCTGATCATACATCTTTAAAGTTATTTTTGATAGCAGGAAAGGGACTTGTTCACTATTTTGTAGCTATTAGGTGTTACACAACAGCCACAAAATACTCACATTTTCAGGACATGCACTCCCTATATTTACACTTTTAGAAGAAGCCTCTTTAAAAATACATATAAATTAGTTTTTAATGCTTTTCAGAAAAGCCTATCAGTCTCCATACTCCTGATCAGCTCTTTGCAGATTCTTCTCAAAAATGTATGAATCTGCTAAAAGGAAACCAAACGACAAAACACTATAGAAGTCCTGCAATCCTTGTGCAGACTAGAATGGACCCACCACAGTCTCTCCTGGGCCACTACAAAGCAGTAACAAAACTGTGTGACATGAGACAGCCCTGTGCCAGACCATTGCTACACCTTCGGGGAGCAAATTTGAGTTCTGTATCAATACCATATCAGGATCATGTTTACAGTGGAATTCAGATACTCTCAGATATTCAGTATTTAGTTTTATTTCAGTGGAAGCATTGTTAACACCAAAAGAAGCTTTAATGATGCTTTTAAATGAAAATACAAATTAAAATGCAACTATTTGCAGTTTAGGTTAGTGCACCCTAGAGTACCGAAAAATTTGAAGATAAAATATGTAAATAAAAAAACCTCCATGGATTTGACTAATCCAAGAAATAAAAAGAAAAACTTTAGCAAAAAAAAGAAGAAAAGTGATTTTTTTCAAGTTATTTTCATTTTAACAGCTGAATAGTCGTAGACCAGACTTCCGTTTTTAAGGCTTGAGTTTTGTTTTTACAGCCTTCATATGAAGGTAATAAGTTTTTATTTTGTTATTTGAGCTAAACGGTGTGGTCACACATAGCCTTGCAGACTTTTCTGGTCACTTTCCACATTTCATCATATGACACCCCAAAGTTCCTATTTTTGTAGCAAAAAATGAATAGACAGGTAAGAAAAGAGACAATTTAAGAATGTTTTACTTTGATAACTAAAAAGAAAAATTAATCACCAGCAACAGGTGTTCTTCAAGTCATATAATCCCCATATAAATTGTAATTACACTCCACCACTTGAAACCGGAAAGTTTTCCCGTGCATTATTCATAAAAGACACATGCTTGCTTACTCTTCCCTTTTCCTTGTTCAGTACAGGAAAAATAATATGGGACATGGCTGTTTATCCTACTAGTTGCTTCCCTACATGGACAGACAAGCAAAGCACAAAGGTACACTGGATGTCCCTAAGAACTCCAGTTCTGTGCCGCTGCCTATTTGCTACTAATGCTTCTTTCAGAGGTTCCACACCAGCCCTCCAGCTGCAGTCATGGGGCAGTCATCCCATGGCACTCACCATCCCCTGGCAGAAAGCAGCAGGGGCTTTCAGGCAAACAGAGAACCATTTTATCAAATACTGCACCAGCTCTCAGAGCCTCACAGACCGTATTCGATGAAAATGAGGCAATGAGTGAATGCCAGGAGAGGAGCGCTGGAGTGCACTCTCCTCGTGCCACAGTCACACAGACACCTGTGAAAAAGGAGAGGGGCACACTGCAAACTTGCCCAGCACCAGACAGGACTCCCCATTTGTCAATGTGAACACTTAATGTGTCCATCCAACTTCTGCAGCGAACTCGCCAAACAAAAAAAGGCTTGGCTTTCACGACACAGCCAAGAGATGGTGAACTACGTCCCGTATAAGCTTGACATGAACACTCAGTGGCATGAAGGACAAAGCTGGAAGGTCTGATTTGACCAGCTCGAGACTGCTGGCAGCCAGAAATTCTCAGTTTGGAAATGCCTTCCTATTCTGAGGAGGTCAATAGAGAGGTTGAGTCTGCACCCTTAGCCTGGCAAGCAAGCAGGCCTGAACAACTGGCAAATAAAGCAATCTTAGGAGCCTGGCCTTGGTCAGAAAAAAAAGCATCTTGGATGTGTATCAGATGATGTAAAGTCTCAGATAACAAAACCAAAACTCTACACAACTGGAAGCTTTGTAGTACAATGGCAAACACCTTCTACCTTGTATGTACACTTCAAGCAGGGAGTGAAGAGAGACAAGAATGCACCCAATCCATGCCCTACAAGGAACATGGCTGGGCACCAGGACATGGAAATTTATATGAACTAAAAAGGAACCCAACATTATGCAGGTATAAATGGCACTAAGAGGATATTTCTCTTCTAATCACACTTACCCCTAGGCTAATTTATGATCATCAGTGCTGTAACACAGGTCCCATGCAACATTTTAAAAAACAAAGTATATCATATCAATAGCAAATGGAGCTTAGAATCTAATGTTCAAATATAATTTAGAATCTTAAAAAACAAGCACACCTTTTCAATTTAACTTCCCAGCAATAAACATTAAAGCCATATAGCACTGCCTCCAAGAACGCAGAAAAACTGTATTTCTTAAAACCACTACAGTATCCTAAAATAAATCAGGATTAGCAAGATAAACAGATTTTGAAACTTTATCAGTAGGCTTCCTGAAATTTCAATGGGTTTCACAGTGCAGGAAACAAAACAGGGCCTATTACAGAAGGAACACACAGCACTGTGTGTACCGACTTATCCATCAACAGATAAAACAGAGACAGCAATAAAGATGATTTTTAAGAAGCAAAACCAAAGCCTAAGAAAACATTAAAAGAAAAAAAATTCATCTCCCCTCCAAAATGAGAATAAAGCAACAAAAAAAAAGCAAGATCTAAATGATTCACAGTTTAGAAAAGCAGAAAAATGTTTTTAATTACAGTTCTGTCAAACCACATACAACACTCAGCAATTCTTTTAATAGATATTTGGAAAAGATGACTTGTGACCATAAAGCTATTTTGATCTTAACGTGTAAACTTAATTCTGAGGTTAGGTGATGTTAAATAAACATTTCAAAAAACTCCCAAAATGTTACTAAAATCTCTAAGTGAATGCAATGGAAACTAAGATGACAAATAAAATTTCTTCCCACTAAGTATGCTGTGGTTTGACAACACTATTGAGCCATTCTAAGAGCTGTTGTCAGTCTCGCAGCCTTCCTCCTCTCCCACCACACTTTCTTACACCTTTCCTTTTGAAAGCGCCGAGACTCTTCTGACCTAACTGTGACTCAATTCAGGGAACTCATCTTTGAAGAAACTATATTTTTTTTTGGTTACGAGTAGCTTTCAGATCAGAAGACGGAGATTCAACAGCAATGCTGCTGGAAGGAGCGCAGGGCTGCCAAAAGGGACAGAAAACAGAACTGTAGTCTTTGTATCAGCTGAGCTGTTCTGTCAAGCTCCAACTTCAATCACTGCAGCTCAGCTTTAGCCTGTCCTCTCTCGAGCACAGCTGTCAATTACTGCTCTGTCAATTACTGGTTTCACTCCTGATACAGTTGTTTTCAAAGAGCTTTGAGCTATCGGGATCCCACCTGAATTGAGAGGCAGAGATTGCCACTGCATTACATCAGCTGTTTAAAACGTCCTCACAACTTTCTGTAACTACTAAAAAAAAAATCAAATTGTCCTACAAATATCTAGACAAGGCAAAGATCAAAATTTTCACGGTTACCCATCACAGCTGAACAACATTAACAAATTCCATGTACCTCAGTGAATATTGGAGGAGCACGTTTATCTTTTTTGCAAAAAAACCAGATTTTGTAATTTTGCCATTTTTTAACCTTTCTTTTTTCAGTGACAGTGTCAGCATCAAACGTCTGCACAACACAAAGGTGCAACACTAAGATGAGGTGAGATCATAACATTAGGCAGCAGATGTTCTCACTAGTATCATTCACAAGCGAAGAAGTACACTTTCACAAATCAGTGCTTACCTTTTCTAATGCAGATCAGCTCGTGTACACCACAAGTTCGTTCTCCACCTATGAAGAAATAAATCATTAGAAAATAGTGGCAAATAAAATACATTTGGTTTCTTAAGAAGGTTTACAAAGAGTGTAAAAGGAAGTTCCAAAACTACGTCATTTAATAAAAATGCTAAAGATTGACTTAACAAATTGTCCATTTATATATTAAATCCCTTGGAGAAAAGAACAAATGTACCTTTGGCTTAGTATTGCTAATGGTGGAACAGTTTGAAGAGCTTTACATTGAATTTATACAGTTAAAATTACAAAAGCAAGCACCTTAACTGAAGCCCCACTAATGTTTCGCAAATATAAAACATAATTTCCTGTTTGGAGGGAACTACCCTGTACAAGGGTATTACAGAACTATCAAAATATAAAAAATATTTGTAACAAAACATAGTGCCAAAGCATTATGATTATCTTCCATGGTAAAAAAAAATAAAAAATAGAATCCTGTTATCAAAGACTGGGTTTGCCAGAAATTTCTCTTTTAGATTTTTTTATTGTGATCACTTTATATAGAATACATTTACAGTATTAATGATCCTCTTCTCTTTTAAATATATATATCTAAAATAAAAATGTTTTGCAATGATATGCCCCGTGGTCAAGCCGTAAAAATTCCAAACTACATCAAGCTATGGCTTCTCTTAATTACACCCTAAAACCCACTAAGCCTTTTTCCCCTGACAACAAAAGACTGCATGCATATGAATGAACTGAGGGGAAGTGCCTAGGTTTTCCTTCCCAATTCTCTAAAATCTCATGAAAATCCAAAGCAAGAGTTCCAAAAACTCAGCAAGCATCTATTCCAAATGCATTTATCACTACTGGGCTCCATACACTTCACAACACACAAAAACAAGTTTGAGGTAACAAAATTCTTTCTATTTCAAAAATATGGAAATACATTACATAGCACTTCATTCCATAATAAATGAATTACGACATAGAATAGAGCATGATATAATATCAACTAATACTTAAAATTCTTAATTGGTAACACTAGCAGATAGTGTTGTAAGAATTTTAAGGATACCTGTATTTGTAGCTAAATCTAAAGAAATAACTGCAGGAAATGCACATATTGGAGGGAAAAAAGGATAAAAGGGATCAAATGAATGGAGTAAACCATAACTCTTCTAGAATGAAATCAAATGTCTGTGAAATTAAAAAGAACCCTCATTTAATGTCAACATACTTTTTTTCATATTCAGTAATATGAAATGTAAGTTTCAAAGATGCTCTCGAATGGGAAATAAAGTTCAAGTAAGTTTGAGGATCCCATGAGTTTTGTATAGTCATCACCATTCCAAAGGCCAGTTATAACAGCAATATAATTCCCTCTGTGCATTCTAGAAGCTGGACAACAACATTTTCATTCAGAAAACATAAGAAAAACTAAATTAAAAAATAATCTGCTTTTATGACAAGAAGGAATTAGGGAGAAGATTACCACCTTCTTTAAAGTCACTGCAATCATCTTCAGGGTTCAAAAGAGAAACCAGAATAGTGACTGAAAAGTCACTCCCTAGTCTTCTCCCTGGAATTTCTTCCCCCAATAGTCTTAAATTCAGCAGTGAGGAAATAATAAAAGCTGCTGAAAAAAATAAAAGAATTTTTCATTATACAGATGCCAGACATTTAAAAATAAAGATTCACCTAGAAACAACTGAGAGAGGAGAGCAGCAGTAGATTTTAATGATATTCACTGCCCTCAGTGAAATCGACCAGCTTGAAATTGTATCATAAAACACTAATTTTAGGTTTGGATTCTGCATTGCTACCTATTGTTTTCGAAAGAAACAGATCTCTATTCAATCATTTAGATGCTAAAATATGATGGTGTTCCACTAAATAAAGGCTTTACATTAATCCATATGTGACTTCTTATTGACCACAAGGCTACATGATAAATTTATACCAATTAACATGCATTCAGTAAGGATTTTATTCTTTTTATTTGGTTAGAAAATGCTGAATGTTATTTCTTATTTAATAGGTGATCAATCTACCACTTTTTTCCCAAATTTTGCTTTTGGATGAAAATCAACTGTTAAATAAAAATACATCAAGTGACCTGCATGTTTTGGAAATAGCATTGAAGAAAGCATCTTTTATATTTTAAATTAACTAGTGTATTAAATACGTATTTCATCCTAAATTGATCTGGGCAGATTCATCTTTTCCCCAGTGCTCCTCAAAACGTGGAACTAATACACTATTGAGACCTTGCTTTTACTGAGAGATTAACAAATGAACACAAATTCTTCTGTCTTTCCAACTCCCAAGAACTCTCTCAGCTTTGAATAACCTGGGCACTGAAAGAAACTAAACAGAAAATATGAAAACATTTTGCATGTCAGCCAGATGTCAACAGCCATTTTAGCACTTCAGTCTGGAAAGACTGATTTTGTGTCGGTTTGCCCACAAACCCCAAATGTTCTAAGGTATGACTCTCTTAAATTTTACTCTTTAAATATTATTTTTAAGTAATTTATCCTAATATACTGTTAGTTCACCACAATTTTATAGTTAATTAAAATTTACGTTTGATTTAGACACAAATTATTATTAATTCTATTTCATCTTGACTGTGAATGAGATCTCATATTTAAGGTATAAATTTTTAAGTGAGTTTGCATATAAAAATACATAATATTTTGCTCAAAACATAACCTGAGAATAGAAACACACCCACCTGGGGACACAGAGCTTTTAATAATTTCAGACAAGGGAAGTAAAATTATAAATAATGAAAGATTAAGTAATTTCAGAATTGCACATTCAACAAAACATTTTAATTTTCTCGAGCAAGAAGAAACACGTAGTGGCCCCAAATATCTGAATCAATCAAACATTCAGCAGAAACAGAATGGCCAGAGGTTTTTCAGAAGCAGCTAAAACACCTGGTGAATTTTAATTTTCTCAATTTAAAACAAAGATTTTGTATACCAAGTCACTACTTGCCAAAATTACTATTAAACCAAAGAGATGAAAAGGTGTACATCAAAGAAGATAAAGTACCTCCTGAATTTTGTATTAATTGAAAATGGTATGTCTTTGTAAAACTAGTACAATTCAAAATTCAAAGTTCTACTGTGTTTGGACTTCAGCTGAAAATTCATTACTGGGCACCAAAAATAATTGCGTATGAAATTTAACACTGGTATTACCATAGAGAAATTTAGGTTGGGAATGCCTTCTGGCGCTCTGAAAGACCTCAGAGCAGCACGAGGACCAGCTTTACAGGAGGTTCCTCTGGGCCTCAACCAACCAGGTTCTGCAAGGACTGAGACTCCATGGCCTCTCCAGGCACCACTGATTCCCTAGGGCAAAGCAGGGAAGGTGTCCCCCCTCGCACTGTGAGCACTCTGTCCCTAGCCAGCCAGGATATTGCATGATGGAGCTCACACCCACTGCTTCATGTGCTTTCACTGCACAGCTCAGGAACTCAACTCCATCTCTCAGATTCCCATAGACAGTGAAAGGCTGGAGTGAGAGTCCCCGCCAGGTTTCCCCAGACTGTACAAACGTATTTCCTAAACCTCTCCTCGTGTGCCATGTACTCTGTACCCTCTCAACATAGCAAAACTCCAGTTTGTCATCCTCTCATGCTGGGTTATCATGGCTGGACACAGGCTAGAGGCACCTGGCTGGTCTGTGAACTTGCTGTTCACCAGGACCCTCAGGGTCCTGGACTTCATCTGTCCTTGTTAAGTTTCTGAGGTTCCTTCAGCCCGCTTTTTATCTTGCTGAGCACCTGCCAGACAGCGGCCCTGCCCTTCCAGCTTATCAACTTCTCCCTACCTGGCATCACCCACAAACTCAGCAAGGGTACATCCCATCCCTTCAATAATCATGTGGTACAGTCTCAGTTCCAGTACCAAAACTGTGGTGCAGCTCAGGCTACTGCGTATAAAATTCATTATTCTTCAGCTCAGCAACAAATCCATGGTAGCAGCTGCAGCGGAACGTTTAACTGTATCACAAAAGCCTTTGTCATTGGGTGTAATTTTGGGGATGTACTTTTTGTATGATAAATTACTTTCCTGCTGAGGATTGTATTTTAATTAGCATCTTCAAAAGTTTGGACCACATTCAATAAACGTTTACTTAACATTTTATTCAACATTAGACAACTAATTTTTGCCTTGGCAAATCCACGAAATTCAAGCACAGAACAACAACAATACTGCCCAGGTTGAGTTGTGTGAACAGGGCAAGGGGCGCAGCATTCATTATAGACTGAGAGCCCAGCCTTGCAGAGAAGGAGCTGCTGCTCAAGCACAGCAATGGCAAGGGACATGCATTTCGGCAGAGCTCCTTCCCTCCTGCTCTGGGAACCCCATCAGACATGGTCATGGTCAAAACTACAGCTCACAGGTAAGGCTGGAGACCTGCCTTGAGTGTGCAGGACTGTCACATGAGAAGGAAACAACAAGGCTGTGCAGCAAACGCATGAAATAGAGGTGTTACAGTGCAGAAATATAAAATGGGATACAAGTGATAAAGCCTAATGCACTGTTAACATTATTGTGTCTGAAGCACGTGGAAATACTAATGCTTCCACTGTGGATACAAGATACTTAGGAAACCCATTTTTATGCTAAGCTGTTTCATATAACACACTACAAAGTTATTAAAAGAGACAACTGTAATGAAAGTGTTCTGGGTTACACATATCAACAAATCTACTCCTTGAGAAACTGTCTCGTAACATGAACTGAATTTGAGGAAGAATCTGGTAGTAGATGGACAGCTAACCGCAACGGAAAATAAACAAAGCTGAAAAGACTTTGATGGAACAGCAACTCTGCGGTTGGCATCAGTATGGTGTTTGTCCTAAAAAGGCTACACACATTCATTAGCCCATCCTTGCTCATGGTGTAAAACCACCTCTGCATTCCTTTAGTACCCTTTTTACAATTTTACTCTACAAATAATATTGTGTATGTAAAAAATGAAATGTTTGAAGTTGAATGTTTAGAACTAGTCAAAAAGCAAACTAAAAAGAAAACAACATCTGAATTTATTAGGAAAGAGACAGCAAATTCAAAAAGTAAAATTTGCTATTTTATATACTTAAGTGCCCAATCTGGTATGTATGTTTTGTGCAGTTATGGTCTGATCTTGGTCCCACCACCTCAAAGAATAAAAACAGAATCACAGAAGACATAGAGAAAGGCAAAAAAAAGTCAATGAAAGTGGTTAAAATACAAATGCTTTTCATATGAAGAGTGACTTAATAGACTCTTGGACCTGGAGGAAAACCACAACAGATAGATGTAAGCAGGTGAATAAAGAACAATTATTCACTGTCAAACTCACTCACTGATTAAATTTGCAGCAGACATGTTCAAGACCAGAAGTTTTCAAGAGTAAAAGTCAAAAATCAATGTTCTGGTTTTATAATGCAAACTCCTATTGTGAAGACTGTCTTCTTTGCTAGCACCATTTAAAATGATTACTATCTAGTAATTTCTCAGCCAAAGGATAAGGTCATCTACCTGCCTCAAGAATATTTTGTTTGTTGTTATCAACCATAAAAGTAGTGACAAACACTAAAACAGTTTCCTCATGGAAGATATTTACTTTTGAATTATATTTGTAATCAACAGAATCAATGACACTGATCACTGAATTAGCAATCAATGACAATTAATCAAGACTGGCACAGCCATTCCTGTCTCTCAAAGAAATTTTGCATCCAGTCTTACCCACACTGAAATAAATGGAAGTATCTACATGAACTTACAGAAGCCAAAAAGAAACGGAGACAGCACAGATATTGTAAGCTGACCAAGCCATAAAGTAGAAAGGTCATTTGGGACCTTCTCTCCCATCATGGAAATAGTATTATCACACCTTCCTTCCAACCCAGAATGACCTGACACTTCTCCTTCCCTATTCTTCTGATACCTGAAATAGAATTAGCACTAAAAAAATAAGAGATTAATAAGTTCTTTATTTTACCTGGTTCTCAGTCAAGTACTTCTTAGATAAGTCTTACTGGTGAAAATGATGAAGAAATACAGTAAATATAACTAGCACAGAAACATCCAATATAAATGGTTCAAATCTGACCTAATATAAAACCTGTAATTTTTTTTAAGTAAGAACAGAAAGAAAACCAGCAGCTATAAAAGGAATCTCATTGCAAATGACAAAAATATTAAATATACATTGCCAAGCAATGTTATCAAATGTTCTGGAAATAAAAAAGATGTCAACAACAAAAGTTGTCAGAAAAAAAAGGATGAAAAATTAGTATGACTTTTAGCTGATTCCTACATTTTTTACTTAACACCACTAATCACTACTCTAGAGCAAAGTTTCAAAACAGAAAGTAAGCTGAGAAATATTTCTATTTTTAAAATGATTCTATGGTCTATGGAGAAAAACATACAGGAATAGTATCAGTAACTGGATTTCTCACATTTCAGATAATGCACTAAGTCTGTGGTACAAAGGGAAATTACTACAAAGAATTTGTATTTCCAAAGACTCCAGTTAGTAGAAAAACTGCTTATTTTAGCCTACAAAACAAAAATAAGACCTGTAAGATGTGTGTCAGCCATACTGAACCCACCTCTTTCCCCACTGAAGATTATGCTTCTTTGCAGAACAAGACCTGTTAGTTCACCAACTCAACACTCATTTGCTATCTTAACAATAAAACCCTCCCAAGGCTCCCCCTCTCACCCTAGAGACAGATTTACTCAGAAATCAGAAAACATCTCCCACCTCCAAAAATTAGGAGGTGCAAGGATTAACTGATGACCTTAAATCCACTTCAACTCTTACATACAACGTGGGCCCTTGGCGTTATGCAGTTCAAAACCTGACAATATTCAGGAAAAAATCTGTATCAGCTGTGGATCCTTGCATTATTCATTGCAAAAGCTGGAAGAATTATAAGAGAATTAGGTTGATGAGAAAATATAACCTAATAGTTAAAACAGTTGAAAGTTCTCTGGAAGACAGCAAGACTCTTTCCTCTCTTAGAAATCTCCTGTATTTTGATGGGCAGGAACATAAGCTAACTTTTTTAATCAGGTAGTGATTGTGTGTTTGCTTTCCTATATGCCCACCTTGAACACCAAGACTTCCAATTTGCAGAAGTGCTAAGCATTAAAAATTAACAGAATTCAAGAATTTCACTCTGAACACATCAACTGTTCTTATATTAAGTATTATTGTTTCATCTCATCCCACAGCGAACTCATCAAAAAGAAGTCCATAGAGCATTAGAGGTTAGATGGGTATTTTGTAAAAAAGGTAGCCCCCTCTATAGCCTAAAAGATGATACAGAGCTAATGGCTTTCTTTATTTCAATAGATTCAACACTACAGCCATAATGGTGTAAGATAAATCCAACCAGTAAATTGGTGATTTTCCACATGGCACAAAGGTTTAATGTCATCAGCAAATAATGCAGGGAATCATCCTTACAATAACAATATCAGGCAACACTCACTGAATAGTTTCCACTACAGACGGTAAACGAGCATAAGACAGAATTAAACAGATTCTGTGGCTGATCAAATCTGATACCCTGACATGTGATCCACCCCACGTCTTCTTATGTTTAAGCTTTATTTAATACTGATGCTGCTGCTCAACCCCTGCCTCGGTTGCACCAACTCGGATTCAGCAGCACTACTGCCAATTCAGATCAGCACTAACTTGAGGACCTCCATGTCATCTTACACCCTTCTAGTACACACTGCAGTGACACTTCAATATCCCAGGTAACTAGGAAGTCAAGATAAAAGTGTTCCCTGGGCCAGATTCATCTTACAAGCCACTCATGATACTCCTACCTAACAGTAAGCAGCTCATTGCTCTGTTGTTTCCTTTTCTGGATTCTGGAAATTTGCAACTAGGCATAGTTTTCACGTAACCTGTCTGAAGCAGTGTTTTAAATCCTCTCTCTTTTTGTATCCATAAGCAAAAAGTAGGTTCATTCAGTAATTCTTGTCTTTGTTTCCCAAGGAAATGAGGGTTATATCATCAAAAAGTTTGTTACCTTCCCCGTCCTTCTATTGTTTACAAATTCACTTGCTAATTTAAGACAAAATTGACAGAAAGTTTTAAGAATTTAATACTTTCAGTATTCAGTGTTTCATAAACATCAGCAGTCAAACACAACACAAACACAGACCCCATCAAACATGAGGACAGCCCACTGGCTCAAATATCCCTGCCCAGCACACAGAGCTGCAGGTGCCCGCTCCAAACCAAACAGCTGACAGATGAGGAAAGAGAAGGGGACAACCTTGTCAGAAACATCAAAGAGATCAGGAGTCTTCAGAAACACTCAGGAGATACAAAACAAAATGATCAAAAACCCTAGGACCTTGGCCTCTACATCAGGAAGAAGTGCTAAACTGATAGGATCACAGGGGAAAACCATGGGAAGCCATGTTCATTAGTCTCATTAGCAATAACTTATTAGATGACCGCACTAAGGTGTAATTCTTTCTTCTCTACTAGATTCCTTTTATCTGGCCAGCTCATTATTTTCTTTAATACTACGAAACTCCTCATGATGTAAAGCAAAGGAAAGAGTTTAAATTCAGAAAGGTCTGAACTCGGTCTGAAAAGGTTAATCTGTGATATATTCCCCTCCTTCAGAAACATAAACTTTTGTATAGTCTGTACTACGTTAGAGCATGCTCAAGTACAGCCCAAAAACCTGGCAGAAGTAGATTCAAGAGGATATGCAAGATATGCAATTCTGCTTTAGGTTATAAAGTATCCCACTTGCAACCTTTCACATTTCTTTTCCCTCCTCCATGCAATACAATGTGGTTTCCACTGCCAGCTCCTCACACAGACTTCTCTTAAGACGCCAAAGCTTTGCTATTGCTCAACAGAGGAAAAGCAGCATAGAGAAATCAAGTTAATGCTGCCACGAGGAACATTACCACAGTGATGCTGAAGGGTTCTCAGAGGTGACTCCTCAACTTTCTCCCCAGTCCCAGTAGACTGCTACAAAACCCCAGGGCTGGGCAGCTGTAGGTGGGAGCAATTTAATCTCTGACTGCCTACCAGTCTGGTCGAACTACTGCTTTCAGTTTGGTCTTACCCTCTACCATATTTGTTGCCTTTCTGTTCTGATACTATCCTTATTAGATTAATTTAATCTTTCCCAGTGAAAAAAGTGGAAATATTAAGCAATAAATTACCTTGCATCATAAAACAGAGCTCTTAGTTAATACTAATTTTGTTTTGGAAGATAACTACACAGAAATAGTATCTGCAAATACAATTCTTTAATCTCATTTGAGCCAAACCTTTTCCAATTGGGCTGTCCTCTGTTGTTTTCCCATAAATCCGAGATTGCCTGACCTATGCAAACTGTAACCTGATGTCTTTACAAAGAAATACAAAAGGAACATGTTTTAACATGACATTAACTTTCTAAAGAAAAAGATGTAATTGCTCCTGCAGTCACTAGATTAGGGTTTTGAACTTGGTCACATGAAGAATACTTTTCTTTTGGAAGACTGTCTGTGATCGTAACAAAGCATTGACACTGACCAAAAGGGTAACGGCCATGGCCAATGCCTCCCTGGTTCTCTATGACACTTGATGCAAAAAGTCTCATTTTTACAAAAGCTTTGGGGTTTACTGTTCGAACCACTGTTAGCTGGTATGCTGACAAAATAACACTGGAAATGGTACTTACACATTTTTAAGAACAGACAAAAGCCGCTAACAAATTCTAACTTGAGCTCTTTTAATTTTGTGCACTCTTCACATCTATATCCTGCTTTGAAGCAGTTTTGAACTAGTTTATATTCATTCTTCAAACAGAAGTTTTCAACCTTGCTTATTTTCCGTGCTTCCACCAAAAAAAAAATAAAATTAAAAAATGTGGCCAAATACTGTGTCTTTAAAACTCAGCTAAGGATTTTCCCAGTTTACTTAAATACACTTATAAATTTACTTCCGCGCAATGCAAATTCTGTATTTTGGCAGTTCAGACTAGAAATCCCATGGTTTGATGCTGACTTCAAGAGTTAGTATTCAACCAAATCAAACTCCTATTCTTAAACACTGCTGGCCAGAACACAGTACTGCTAAACAGTACAGTCAAGGCAAGGTACTGTTGCACAAACAGGAGGGAGAGAACATCAAGATAATCAGCTATTCAGTCAGAAACAAAGAGGAGGATGCATGCCTGCTACAGACTACAGCAGAAAACACATTGCAATTGCTGTCTTCAGGAAGAATCATCAAAACCCAGCAGACCACTTCCATGCTTGGCATTTATTTTTTATCCCATCTCTACATTTGACTGTAAACTACGCACCCAATTTTCTCAAGAGCTTAAGAGCCATTTGGGGTATTTCACATAAGTATCTACAAGACAGCTAAGCTATTTCTAAAGTCTGGGCAGAATGAGAAGTGTTGCATTCTTTTCAAAGGCTAGATTGCTTTATTCATCCATGATTATTTGCTTTTAACTTTTAAGAAGTAATACCCTAAATCCTCTCAAAATATTACACATGAATTTCACATACTGTGAATACTTTCAGATCTAACAGATTCTCACAGATTTCTAGGATAATGCTGCCTATAATGAAAACAGAGACAGATTTTGAAGGACTGATATTTTTTTTCTTTCTGAGCTCGAGTTATGTAAAAAGTCCAGACCCAGCAGAATTTTTTTTGCTATCTTCTTGATAATATTAAGAGTACTTTTCAGCAGAAAAGAACCCAGCCAACTTAAAGCTGGCCAGCTCAGACTCCTGGTGTGCACAGCTTCCAAGACAGGGTGAACACAGAGCTTTGCTTGCGCAGTGCAACTTCTCCTTACAGAGGCCTGAATTACTAATCCAGGGAACGTGACAGCAGAGGAGCATCCCACATGCGAAACAAACGAGAACAGTTTGTTTTTCCCCCCACCCCACTGTTTTCCTAGATTCTTTAAGTTATAACAACAAATGTTTTCAGGAACAAACAACGCAGAGGAGGAAGCTGCATACCTCAGGATCTTCTCTGGCTGGAAATAAAGTTATGGGATTTTTTTAATTTTTTTTTTAAAGGATTTTTATCGAGGTGTAAAATCACTCTCAGAAGCGAGAGGCGAGGTTACAGAGCAAAGCTCAGAAGCCCTGCCTTTGAGGGTGATCGTCTCCGAACAAACCCAACAAGTGTCTAGAACATCTCGCTCCTTTGTTGTTGTTGTTGTTGTTGTTGTTTCTAAGTGATGACTAGAAAGATCTGCGGACACCAGCTCCTGTGCAGCCTGTTAGCGCCCAGCAACCGGCGGAGAGCTGGGGGCACCCCTCGCCTGGGGACTCAGTTTTCAGAGGCTCCGGGGCCAGGACAGGGACAGCGAGTTTTGCAGCAGCAGCCGGCAAAGTCCCCGCGGGGAGGGCGGACGGTGCCGCGCTCCCCCAGCACCGACACCCGCGGCCCGGGCGGGGTCGCCGGGCGGCCGGGACCCGGCGGCGGGCAGGGGCGGCAGAAGCCCGGCCCCGGGGGG
>VWZF01006901.1:1757206-1822979 GCA_013396755.1 Sclerurus mexicanus
CCGATGCCGCCGGGCGGCCCCCGTGAGGGGGAGCGGGGAGCGGTGCCGGCCTCCGTCGGGGGAGGGTCCCCCCGCTCCGCTCCGCTCCGCGGGTTTGCTTCCAAAACTGCCCGGAGCAGAAGGCAGAGCTCGGAGGGCACTGGTGTCAGCCAAGCCGTGCTTCACAGAGGCACGGGCTGTCCTGAGCTGGAGGGGACCCGCAGGGTTAATCGAGTGCTACTCCTGGCCCTGCACGGGACCATCCCCAAGAGTCACACCCTGTGCCTGAGAGCGCTGTCCAAAGGCTCCTTGAACTCTGTCAGCCTTGGTGCTGCGACCATTCCCCTGCGAGCCTGTTCCAGTGCCCAAACACCCTCCGGGGGAAGAACCTTTCCCTAATATCCAACCCAACCCTCCCCTGGCACAAGTTCAGGCCATTCCCTCAGTCCTGTCCCTGGTCACCACAGAGTGAGATCAGTGCCTGCCCCTCCTCTGCCCCTCACGAGGAAGCTGTCACTGCAGTGAGGTCTCCCCTCAGTCTCCTCCAGGCTGAACACACCAAGTGACCTCAGCCACCTCTCCTGTGGCTTCCCCTCAAGGCCCTTCACCATCCTCCTTGCCCTCCTTTGGACATCCTCTAATAGTTTAGTATCTTTCTTACATTGTGGCGCCCAAAACTGCACGCAGTATTCAAGGTGACGCTACACCAAAGCTTCCATCAATACCTCCAGAACTTTGCTCTCCCAGCACCTGCAGTCACACACGTGTGGCTTCCATGTGTGCACATATATAGGGCCACAGTGTACAGCCCTATAAAGGCACTGAAAAAACTCTTGCTAAGTAAAGCCGCTGAAATGGCAGCATTGAAATCACATGTGGCCTTCGCTTGCTCCACATCCCCTGTAATATATGGCAGCACAGTCACAGACTCTGTTCCTCCCATCACACCTCTGACTGACTTGGTAGACCAGGTGGATGGTGTTTGAGCATGAATTGGGATCCTGTAGTGAATTAAGGTATCAGCAATCTCAGGTTTGGTAACTTCTGTTTCTAACCATAACATTCTGGAGCTGTAGGCTCAGTTTCCTATAGTTTTGGGGGCATAAAACTGAGACAACGCTCTCACGTGGAGCCACATTCACAAGGACTTGGTTGGTTGACAAGAAGCTGGGCATGACCTGGCAATGTGTGCTTGCAGACCAAAAAGCCAGCTGTATCCTGGGCTGTCCCAAAAGAAGCGTGGCTAACAGGTAAAGGAAAGGGATTCTCCCCCTCTACTCCACTCTCATGAGAACCCACCTAGAATACAGTGTCCAGCTTTGAGCCCCCAACATAAGAAGGGCATGGACCTGTTGGAGCAGGGAGCCTCTGTTGCTACTCTTTCCCCTGTCCTACTTGCTGCAGGTCCTTCCTCTCCCTCCCATGGCTCCTCCTCATCTCTCTTGCACTCGTACCATCCTCTCTTTCCCTGGGGGTCTGCAGTTGTCCCACCCAGGACATCCTTCTTCTATGCTCTCCTCCATGCCTGCCAGCAGCTCCGTGCAAAAGGACCATCACAGGCTATGCGTGGCTCCTGCAACTAACAGAGAAAACAGCCAAGCAGATAGCTTGTATTATGGACTTTATACAGTAATCTTATGCAGGATGTAGGTGGTGCATAGAACTGCTGCTGTGTCAGAAAGTCTCACTAGCATTTGGAGCAATAAGGTAACACATCAGTACATGCAGACAGGTTTTTCAGACACGTATGGACTGGCCAAGCAGAAAAATTTTCACAAGGTGGTGAGAAGGAATATCTCTGGTACCAATATCATCTTTCTGCCAAATGTTAAATCACCGTTCAAATCCTGGAAGCATTAATCTCCTTCAGCCTAGCAGCCTTCAGAAATGTTTTGTCATATGGAAAAATCAATGTGTTTTCTCAATTTTGTTCCTCACCTCAGAAAAAGAAAAGTTAAAAGTAGGGCATTTAAAAGCAAAGTCAGCTTGAACAAAATGGCTGTCCTGAAAAACATGAGTCCCAAATGACAGACATTTGTCCAGACCAGAACCAATTGTAAAATTGATCTTGAAAGAGAAAATGTCAGCAGGGCTTAATGGCAAATACATTTCTCTGTACCAGCACTGACATTTACCTCAGATACCCCGATGATTTTCTGTTCATTCCTAGAAAGTGTTCCAGACCTGAAGTTTTCTGTACAATTTGTGCTTACAGCCATCTTGCTAATGATATGTATTAAGCCAAAGGATGAAGATTCTCATGGGATCAGGTATGTAGTTAGGCTTATTATTCTTCTCTACTGCTTTTTTTTACTTCTTCCCATGCTTTTGGCAGCATTCCTGTATAAAAGAACTACTGGTCAGATGTTGGCAAAACTTCCCAGTGCACAGACATCCACCCATACAGAATCCAGCGTTCGGTTTGTGAGATGTTTAAAAAGTCATCCAAAATTTTTGGACAGCCTCACATGTCATCACATTTCTGTGATTCATGTATGCAATTAACATAATGGGATGCAGAACTTTGTGTCATTGGACAAACTCTTTTTGAGGGTGAAGAACGAATATATGTTTGTGAATTAGAGACAGTACAATTGGAATTCTTAGTCCAGGTTTTTGGTGTTCAAAATGCAAAAGGAACACATAATTTCTACCTAAGTAATGATGTACTCAGTTTGGAAAAACAGTTTCAGGACACAGTGAAACAAACACGATTCCACATCAACAAAGAGATGGTGTGAAAAGTATGTGTAAGGAACCAAAACACGACTTTTCAGAGCTATGCTGAATCAAATGAGTTCTATTTGTGCTTGACTTTCACAAGTACATGTTTAAAATTTCTAAGCTTTATTCAAACAGCAGATACTCCTGCCCACCACCGTAAGAGTCTCATTTTTTTCAGTGTTACCAGGAGGGACAAATCTTGAACAAACTTCCAAAATTCAACTATTTTTATTTTGTTCCTGTGGCATAATTGTGACAGTATAAGCTAGAGTGTCATCTGTTCCTTGCATAAAAGGAGCACAACTGGGTGGTTTAGATGTGTCAGAGGCTTTCTACTGAATCCAATGGGCAACTCATTCTGCTGGAGCATTTACACATGATCCCACAAGTCTGCCTTTTGCAGAAAAGCACAGCTGGACACAAACATGACTACAGCTCAACACCAGACTTTAAGTAATGGTGATAAATCCATAATGTACAAACAATTCACAGGTTATCAAGATTTTCCTGTCAAAAGGAAGAATTATCACCTATCGTGACAAAAAATTTGCTGACAGCAAGACAAGTAACTGACAAATACAGGATAAATTTTATCCCGTAAGTCCTAAACTTTTCAACAAGCTACCTACACAGGAGAAACTTCTCACACTGCACTGATGTGAAACCACTTTGGCAATTAAAACTAAAAGCTACTGGAAAATCTGGCATGAGCTCCATAGGAGGAAAAATACATTAAAGAACATGAAGGTCTCAGTTACTGGGAAAACAAGTACAATAATAGAATATTATGTAAGTATATCTATGAGATATAGTTGTATGTTTATTAGCATATAAATATATATAACTGAGAAATCTGATCTAATGAATTATATCCCTGCCCATGATGACATGTGGGTTGGGACTAGATGATCTCTAAGGTCCCTTTCAACCCAAGGCATTTTATGATTCTATGATACATAGCATATGTGATAGTTAAATTATAAGACCAAGTCTGTTTAATATAGTGCCATTGTCTATATACTTTTAGTGTTCATGGTATAAAAATATTTGCTTTTTCCAAATAGAATTCTGAACTGATTTTTCTTAAAGTGAGCAATTATTTTATGTGCAATTACCTCAGAATTCTAAATTATCTGATCCTTGTTATAAACTGATTCTTTACACATTTAAGGCATAATCTTTGCCAAACCTTTTTGGATTTTCTCTTCCAGCTTAGCCATATTCTTAGTTCTAAAGCAGATATGATTAAAGAGTCTGTGCTTCATGAAGACTTAGAATATATGAAAACCATAGCTTGTATGAATGAAAATACTGACTGAAGGGCTCGAAAACCCAGGCTATCAGTAACCAGACAGGCTGAAGCCCTAGATTAGTAGTCTGCTAATTAAGATGCCAGACAGATAAGCTATCTATAATTGTCATGATGTGAACAAAGTGAGTTCATGATTGAACAAAGAGTGGAAGAAAACTTCCAGCAGCTGGATGTAAATTTTCCAGTGGAATATTGCCATTTCATTGCATAAATACAGTCATTTCACTGAAATGCCATTGGGGAGGGAGGCAAAATATGCAGTATATTGCATTTCAGAAAAAAACTTTTAATCACAAAAATTTTATTTCATATTGTATGTTAATATCATATTGACATTAAAATGAACCATCTTGATTTTATCAATATAAAGTCATTCAGTTAGAAAACTCACTCCTTTGTTGAAATTTCACATAATAGGGTGCTGTAAGACTCTGTGTGTGTGCATGCGTGCCTTTTCTCCTGCTGTATTTCACTCTGGAATGAAAACAGGTTTTGAAAGAAGATATCAAAACTCCCACAAAACTGAAATTCTGTTTTTCTAATGAGGAGCTTTACGAAAGTCCCAGAAAGAAGCAAAATGATGTGCAGCTCCAGGGTATTCTATCCTTGTAGATTATTTATAGGAATGCAAAAAAATCTGGTGCAGCAATGTTGAAATGAAGAGACAAACTCAAAATCTCTAACCCATATTGTATTGAAGTTAAAACACGACCTCTGAAACATCTTGAAGAAAGATCTCCCAAAGATACTACTGCTCCAGCAGATCAAAAGGTGGCTAAGAATTGTAATACAGTGCCATGCCCTAACTGATTTGGGATATCAGTTTACAACTTCCCATAAGGATTTTTGGCAGCAATTTTGTGAACACTGCCAATCAGATTTGCAATCAGATTAGTTTCGCATGCAAAGTGTTCTTTATTAGGACATTAAACACCTGACCTTTCAATATTAAGGTTTGCATTATCAAGTTGTTGGCACTAAGTAAATAACCTGTGACTCTTATTTAGCTTCTCATAGTTTCTGAAAGCTAGGAAAGACAGCCTGAGCCCTCTGCCAGAAATTGCATGGCTACACACACTAAGAGCAATATACCAGATACCCTCAAGTCTCCACTTTTTGGAAAAGAGTCATAAACCTGAGTCTTGAAGTAACTGACTTGGCCAAATAATACTCAGTATGTAACTTCATATTCATGAATAAATGATTGAGAAACTGGAAAATAGTGTTTCCAGCAGCACCTTCCTTCTGCCAAATTTGGGACTCCGCAAGGTCGGATTTCCATCTGGGATACAGTTGGAAAAAGTCCTGTGAGCTAAATCAAAAAGCAGTTGCTCAGTTGCACATTGTTAATCCATGGGCAATGCATTTGCTACAGAAATAAAAATTTAAAACATAAATAATTATGTGATTTTTGAGGCCTAATTATTCTAGTGGATGCTCAGTCAGCCAAAAGTCACATGCAAACTTCAGAGCTGGACAAATGGCATAATGACTCTTATTGGCACACTCGTAAAAAACTTAACTGGCTCAAGCGACCAATGTAAACACTCTTCTACTGTGTTGCCTTGCACCGTTCCAAAACAAAAACCTCATGAAGATACAGCTAGGACTACTAAATGCAACTCCAAGGAAATGGGCCAATCAGTGAGCATGTGCTCACACAAACTACAGAAATTATAAACCAAAACTGTGCAAACCAATCATACACCAAATTCATCCAGAATCCATGCAGACATGCCAGTTTTCCTATGAGAAGCTGAACTGATGAAGCGGGTGTCCTGCAGATGTAGTTCTCTACCACCGATCTCCATCCCTCCTCAGTGGGGCATCCCTGCCTTATCCCCATCATAGCCTCTGTTACATCCCTGGTGATAACAGCACGTTGCAATTATTCCAGAGCTTTACACGTGCTGTTTGAACAGTCAAGAAGCTACCAAACAAGTATAAATGATGGATTGTTCACAATTGCTTAGTACTCTTGGCATTTCCTTCAATGTGGGCACTAATTTCATCCTCCTTCCTCTACACAGAAGTCAGTTGCCATGAAACTAGAAGGGATCTAACTATTTCTGGGATTTCGGTGAACTTGACCAGCTGTGTCAAAGCTGTGGCTTCCCTCAGCTTTCACAGGTGGAAGTATTTGACAAAGAAAACATGTTCACATAAGCCATATTTTCTTAGGAAGTCAGGTTAAAAATTTTAGAACACAGCAAATGGCCTTCACAACTCCAGCAAAATATGAAAAATGAGCTGTTCAGCTACAGTTGAAAACCAAAACATTTTAATGCAAATTAACCCTGTGCTCTTTCAAAGACAAGTACCGCATATGAATATCCCAACACACGAGTGGATGGGAATTACCATGCTTTCTTACAGAAGAGTTATGTGAACATCTAATTAGAGAAGCCATAGCATATAATAGTGATATGAAAACAGGCAGATACATAGGATGAACAAACAGCCAGTCAGAAAGTCATGTCTATTTTTTTAATTGAAAAAATCATCTTCATCAAAAAGCCATCAAAGGTAACACCATGGAACAAAATCAAATTCAATTTCCATTATTCATACTTAAAATATTAAAAGGGGATGGAAAGATATGATCCAGTTCTCCTGGAGGGCTATTTTTAGAAAGAACAAGATCCTGGATGCTAACAGAGCCTACTGGTCTGGTCTGCGCCAGCACAAAATGAATGACCTTGCTCTCACGACCTGATCTGATAGAGATGAGATACTGCAAATGGTGTGAACGGAGACTGAGCTGCAACAAGCTGTAAAACCACAGCATACACTGAGGCAGAGTTAGAGCTGTCACGGTGTTGGTTATTAAAACATTTTAATCTCAGATTGCTTGAACGGTGCGGAAGTTTTTCTGTCAGGATGGTCTTAAAGCTGATTGCTCACCAACTGGCACTGAGAATCTGAGAGTGGGAGAGGTTCTTTTCCCTGTGGCCCAAGTAGCTCATAAAAGCGCTGCATGCAGTGGTGGTGGCAGCACAGGGTGTTCATTGTCCTCCCAAGGAAGGGGAAATGATAACAGATTCACAAATTGGTGTGCAGCATTACTTACTTGCAGCATGTGTGGCAGTCCTGTTTTATTGACTAGCTCTGGCCAAATCTACCCACAGTTACTGTTCTTGGCTAACCTTGATGAAGTCATTCCCGTTGCCATGAAACAGCTTCCTTCACTCTCACTCTTCATCTCCCTCTAATTGCCTTTGGTGCACCCTCTGATCCTATGCTTTGCTTCTCTCCTGTGCTGTGCTTCCCTGCTCTTAATGCTTTGCCCTCCCACCTGTAACCTGGTTAGCTGAAGCCGCCACTCCTGGATTGCACGGAGTACTTTTGTGTAGCTGCTCTGCATGTAAAGGAGGAGAAACTGATCTCTGTAGAGGAGGATGACAGTATCTAGTAACAAAAGAAAGTGCTTGACAAATACTGTCCCCTTAGCAACGGGATAAGGCTGTAGCTGTAGCCAGACCTCTTAGGGTCTCTCTGGAATGAACTGGTATCCTTAGCAGTTCCTACTGGGAGGCTTATGCAAAGTATATAATTTGCATTTTATTTCTTTCTAATTGCAGTGACTTATTTTGTGCATGTTCCTGCACAGCTGAGACTCAAGCCTGTGGAGTACTTGTTACTTTCCTTTCCCATTGAACTTAGTCACTAGGAGCAGTATTGTAAAAATATTTCAAAAGGTAATAAGGGTTCAAAACGCTACATCCATCTAATTTCATGTTTCTTTTTACTGATAAAAGCTTTAGCATGCCTTTTAATTATTTCAAATATTTCAAAGTTGTACAGCAACATATGATCTACTCTGATTTTTGGACTGAGCAGTGCTGTTCTTTATGGTGTTTCTGAACATATGTTCTGTTCTTACTTTTAAAATAACTAGCAGAATATGTCATTCATGCTGATGGCACCACAAATATTCTATTGATGCATTAACGACATTACTGAATCTAAAGAAACATTTTTACTAAAAATGTATGCGTCCTGCAGAATTCTTAAAATCCCTGTTAAATGCAGGGACCTATTTAAATACATTTTTTGATTAACATTTCTATTGCCTTATTAAAAGGCTTCATTCCATGAAAAAAATCACATTATATATAAACTGGAAGTATAGTCCTGGTTCTTTTAAATATTGCTCCTTTATACAACTACATCAAGATAAAGAATTCTGCAGAAGAGCTGTAGAATCACAAAGTTAAGTATTATTTGTATTAAATACTCAGGCTTTATCTACATTTTTAAGGTAATTAATAAAAAGCTACTGAATTAACTCATTAAAACCATTTTACATTTACTAGCTTAAGCATGTGATTCCAAAAATTGCCCTACTTCCAGTCTGGCTGTTATTTAGTAGAAACTTCCACAAAGGTTTCTGATATACAAATACGCGTCAGTGGGGAACTTCACAGAGGCTGAAATGATTAAAAAAAAAAGAAAAAAAAAAGGAAAACTTGGTAACAAACATATCTGAGGTTAGTTTGCCACTCAATTATGTAAAACAAGCTGTTTTAAGGCCAGTCAATCTCCTTTCTCCTCCTCTAAGACCCATCTTCTTCTCTTAGAAGAAGCAAAGGGATAAAGTGATATATATTCTATTCTGACCTCCTTTATTCTCTTCCAGCCTGAATCGTCCTCTGATCCTACTGATACCCCATAGTAATAAAGGATTTGAATACTGCAAACTTACTTTTAGGTGAGGAGCTTGTCTACAGAGAAGTAACTCCAACTTTAGAAGAGCAGATAAGTAAACATGATTCCTCCAGGGCATGATGGCACTAGAGCAGGGTTGGTTTGGTAGGGGAATGGAGGAGTTGGGTTTATAATGTATGGAACTGTATGAAGGGGCAGTAAGGTATTAGGCATAAATTTACTTTAGCTATCTAAATTACTTTCTTGAAAATATGCATCTTAACTTCTCTGCTTTTCAAAAAGCTTAAGGCACACATTAAAATAAAACTGCTTCATTTCAGATGTATTAAATGGCAATCTAATATTCACACCTTTTCAAAGAGAGGTAGATACACAAGTAGCTTGGGGAAAAAATTGTATTGGAAATTGCAAAGGTTATGTGAAAAATATTCATGAACCCACCACAAAGCATAAAAAAATGATTATCCTAAAAACCAAGTTACTGTGCTGGATTTTTCATTATAAGAGTGCTAAAACTGTGACACAACAGCTGTCTAGAAGGGTGCTTTCTGACTTTCTGCCTTCTTTGTCCCTTTCCACTATTAAACTTATTTTTCATTCTGTCCAGCTACATGTTACCCACGTCTGGAACCCCTCCACTGCTGATCTCAATCTACACAATTACTTTCCCTTGGCAGTTTTTGTTGGCTCCCAAAATTGTTTGCAGTCCAGGAGGCGGTCCAAGTGAAAGCTGTATTCTCTACCACCATTTTCTTTGCCAATTCTCCCAAAGTCATCGGTCCTTGTTGCTGGTTATCATCTCTGTGCTCTATTCCTTCTCCTCTACACACTCTTGTGCCCTTGATAGGTTGTTCCTTGTCACTATGTTTCATTTGAACCCACTCCCAAGCCTCACCTTTGATATTCTTCCAAATTCAGCCTATGTGCCTCTCCAAAAAAGAAAAGTACCCCACTGGAATTATATCACTATAGTATAGGATCTGGACCCCCTTTAAGTTATTTAATGAGATTAATCATTTGTTGCATAATAGATTATTTTATTGAAAGAGAAATCAAGTTCCTTTGGTGAAATCTTCATTGTATCAATCTACACAATACTATTGCAAGGTAAGGAAATGAAATTTCCTTTATTTTACAGATAAGTAACAGTGATATAGAAACTGTAAGCACATTGCTCAATAAAACAAGACCAGGGACCATCCCATGGCTGTGGAGCCAGCTGGCACAGCCTGGATGTCTCCACACTTGTGCATGGTTCTAAGTTCTTTTTTTGGTCTCCTGACATGCCTCTGTGGTCTTAAGATGTTATTATTATGCCCATGATTTTTTATTTTTTTTTCTATTCCGAATGTCTCAAATAATGTAAGAGCTGCCTGCAGTCCATCAGAGTGTATATTCATGGCATTTATTGATATGTGGGAAGGTGTTGCATACCATTGGGTGTGTTATGATGGTATGAAGGAGTTGAGAGTCAAAAGTCTGTTGGGAATCTGTTGGAGAACCATGCAGGGTACAGGAACATGGTATGTGTTTTTCTGTACCACCCAGTGGCAATTTTGATGTGACAAATGTCTTACAAGCATTTTATGAGGCTAAGGAGCAGTCTTCCTTGAAGCAGAGCTCTCTGTTGGGTGGGCTAAATGTACTATGATCACTTTGCCCAGCCATGAAAATCCAGTGGAGTAGATTTTTCTTACACCAATTAAATGATGTGAAATTACATGTTACAAGTTGTATTTCAGGGTAGGGATAACACAGTTATACTGATACAAGACAATTCATAACATGGAAGATGACACATTGTAAAACAATTTGGCTTCGTCCATTCTCTGTCTAGAAAAGCTGCGTCCATAAGCCATTGGAGAATTTATTTTCAAACAGATGTCATATTCAGCGATGTTTCTCTGGTGGCTGAGTTCTCTTGGAGTTAGTATTTTTTTTATGAAAAGGACGTTGGTATTTCTATAACATGTCTCTAGCCTGAAGTATGGTGTGAAGCAAGTGCTTACTCATCTAGCTATTAAAGTAAGATGATAAGATTCACAATTTATGAAGCGTGAATTAATAAACAAAGTGAATGAACTTAAATAAATGCATAGACTTACATTAAATGAATACAGACTGTAACAGGAGATAACATATGGGGCTTGATGTTTCATGGAATCACTCTGCCATTGAACTCTAAGTTAATGTTGCTATCAGACACAGACAAACAGAAGTCCAGCATTTCAATCTAGCAGACCGGTGCCATCATTTAATCCATCCTTTTCCTTGTTACAGTGCACAGTTCTCTAAGTTAAGGCAAACCTGCCCAAGTCTAGACAGCCAGCATTCAAGAGGAAGTTTTTGCTACCATGACAGCACAGCAAACAGAGTTTAGAGCTCACATTCTCACATGATGGGTTACTGACCACAAAATATTCTTGGTTGATGAAAAAAAGTAGTATGTAGCTAGGTACCTGATGATTATTGAACTATAAAGGCAGTGAGGGTTTTTTTGTCTTCTGATCCTCCCTCAGTTATAAAACATGCCTATTTCTTCCCATTGTCACCACCTTTATAAAACTACCCTACTTCATTTTATCAGCATACTAAAACTGCAACTCACTGAAGGCAATGCTGTTGCACCAAATGAGAATTAAGAAACTAATTGTCTTCTGCAATAGTGACACAATAGAGGACAAATAGTCACAATAAAATCATGACATACCCTCCTGCAACTCCTAATTAACTTTTCCTTGGAATGAGAGGAGCATGCTGTCCTGTTTCAAAAATAACAGTGTGCTTGGTTGTGAGCCAGAGTCAGTGATAAATACATTTCTGATTACAGTCAGCAACTCAGTTTACAAGCATCTGATTAGAAAAAAAATAAAAAAGCCAAAGAAAAAAACAACCTTTCAGAAAATACAGTGGTATAAACAAGAAAACTATGATCTAATGCACTGAGCACAAGGTTGGAGTCATAAGACTTGGTGTTCCCACTGCTGCCACTAATCTGCTGTATGAGCATGTGCAAGATATTGGATGTCTCTATCTCAGTTTCTCTGAGCTGGTAATTACCTTCCTGTGGACATAGCTTAGAGATCAAGGCTTCAGCTATGATCTATGGATAAAGCATTGTGTTTATATAGAAAAACATGCCATAATTTTAAGGAGAGGTTTCCTCTTTATACTGGGGCATTTTAGCAGAATTATATTGCCACATGATATGATTAAGGCCAGAGTAGTAGAGATAATCCAGCTTTAAGTAAAATAAAATCCATGCTGTACATGTCCCACTCCTAGGTTTTGCCCACAAAATATGCTGGTCATCTAAAAGTCTGCATTTGTTCCGAGCCCGCATGTTACAGCTGTATCAGACCACTCAGATCAGAAAAATTAATATCATTTATCTTCCAAGTTAATGATCAGGCATTTATATTTAAAGATAATATACTGCCCTGTGTCCAAAATGAGACAGCAATAAGTGATTGAACAGAAAGTATGCAATTACATGCTGATGTTTAGTAGTCAGGGAATAGTCTTGAGTGACTGCAGTGATAAATGTGTCATTGTATTAAAAAATACACTGAGCCATAGCACCAAAGCTAACTGCCAACCCTCTAAAACTTTCTGCTTCTGGAAAGGAAATAAACAAACATTTGCCATTGCTGCCTGAGAACGAGCATAAAGCCTTTTCGTAATAACTGCAATGGGGTGAACCTTTCAGCACTCCATTATTTTGCTTGCTCAACTTTACCTATAATACCTTGTTTTCAATTGACTGTAGAGTTGCCACATTTAAAACATTTGCCCAGTAGTTTCCATCTTTAGCCACAGTTTTAAGAGCAACATTTTGGAAAGTTTAGACATAACTTCTATTATTTGTGAGAACACTCTTAGAGGAAAAGATCATTTCAACTGTGTTTACTTATTAATGCTTACATTTCCTCTGTCTATCGGCTCTATTATTTCCCTGGTTCAGTACTCAGATTTTTAACAAGTCAAGGCCTAAATTCAACATACTCTTGTTTGTGCAGCAGAATCTGGAAGTTTGCTTTGAAATTTAAATATGCCCACATTGGTTCTGAAGTAACCAAAGGCACCAAAGCATACGATGAATTAATCTTTTCTTTCCTGGCACATGCTTGTTTTCATTGGAGCTTTCTTCAATGCAGAGCACAGACTGAACAGAGCTCTTAAATCAGAATCACACTTTGTTTAATGAAAGTCTTCTCTGCAGAACTCATGTCCTTTATTTTAGAAACTGTGAGGTGTGTACCGTAATAAATGAGGAGCTGTAAGGAGAGAAAGAGTAGTTTTCTCAGCAAAGAACCAGGCAGGCATTGGAGAGCTGTGTTCTATTGCCAGTTCTAATGCACACCGCTCATACTGTGCTAGCCAAATCAACCTATTTTAGAGAGATATTCCTTATACAGCTGATAAGGGAAAGAAAAAACAAAGCTCATAGTTTGTTTTACCATTGTTTGTTGGAACGGTTTTTCATGGGCTATCTTTCCAAATTTTCTTGATTTCAAAAACAATTTTTAAAATGCTATTGGAAAAGATTTTTTTTTAATGTTTTGGATAGTAAAGAGACAAGGAGAGAGAGAAAAAAGCCATGCTTCACTTTCATATGTGCATAAATTAAGATCATAAAGCAAAAAAATTCAAAGGGTATGATTTTCAAGCTTTCAGATGCATTATCCCATCTGGCTTACATTTTGCCCAGAGAAATAGATTCTGCTCTCTGAGGCCAGGGAGAGAACAATATTTAGGAAGCACGTTGAGCAGAGTCTAACCAGGCTTTGACCTGTGAAGCTGTGCTTCTACACTGATCCATGGTGACAGTACAAAAGAGTGTGTAGGAGGCGAGAGGAGGCGTATGGTTGATGAATCCAAGCCAGTGCCATTCCACTGGCAAAATCCCCTCCTGGGGAAGGGAAGCTGCTGCAGAAGCTCCTGCCCGCTGAAGGCTGCAGCTGTGTGCATGGAGTACTTATGGTAATGTTGCCCAACCTGGGAATAGATGGGGGGCGGCCTCATCACCAACACCACGTACCTCTGCTGAACACACTCATTTTTGCTTGGGGCAGTGCTTAGAATTAAGCTCTGAGAATAGAATCTATTAATACGGATGGAGAGAAGTAATCAGTTTCTTTTCTACCACACAACTTGGAGATATCCGAGTTTTTCCACTGCATTTTAAGGTCCTGTTGCCATAGTAGGCGTATAAGTTCAGAACAATGAGCTGCTGTTCAAAGAAGGGACCGAGGAATTACAGAACAGCAGTTCAGAAAAGGACACAAAGGCAATTACAGAAGCTGCAGAGAAATGAAATAATTTTTCTTTTATCACAATCCTTGCGGTTTCTGTTTTGACACTGGTGGCACGAGAATAAATGCCAAGAAAAGAAATTTAATCTATATTCAAAGAAATGTGATTTTTAAAAAGACAGATCAAACCATACTCTCAATACATGGTGACAGTGTTCTCAAAATCAAGGACTGCTTCATGTAAAAATAGTCATGGATTGGACCTACCTATGTCCTGAATTTTATCTTAGGATCAACATTTTTTTAGAACTACTACAGCTTACATATTTTCATCTAAAAAAGAAAAAAAAACATTCTGGTTTATATTTATCTGATACTCAGTTCTTGTTGGAGGTAATTAATGCACGTAACAAGGTAGTACATGTTTAATACTGTTTTCTTTTGAATCATCTGTTACGTAGCTTTCCAGAGTTAATGTCAATGCCTGGCAAGCAGAGAGAAATGGCTGTTATGGGACCCTTTTACAGCTTGAGAAGACAAAGTTAACAAACTTATAACTTCCAACTACTTATGCAGGGAGTCCGTTTGCCAAAGAATTACATAATGCTCCATTTGACTGCAGTGATTCTTAATAACACGTATTTTATAGACAGTGGTGCACTTCTGAAGCCCAGGCCAAAAGATTTTGTTCATCCATCACTCATTAAAATGTTGAATCTTTAGTAGAAGCAGGATTGGATCATTGCTATAAAACTATGTTAAAATGTACAGAGGTTTGATTCTGGATATACTCTATTTTGCATCACTGAAGGTAAAACTGTTCTGCAAACGCAGGAGGATGAAAATGTCTTTATCTTTCTGCCAACACCCACCTTAATTCAGCGCTGCTAACAGAGAGGCTGTGGCAAACCCTGGGGTTTGTAACACAGGAACAAAAACCTCCTGGCTCTCTGGGGTGGGGACTACAGTAACAATTAACAGCTTCCAATCTGTGTTCTCATGAATTGATGCGGTGATGCACATTTGCATCTCTCTGATAGCAAATGATAGGGCATGCTAATAGCTATTTAAATAGCTTAACAATTATTTAAATTAAGGTTAACCCTAATTACATTTTCTATTAAATCCAGGAAGTGATTTCCCACCTCCAGTGGAAAGAACATGGTGAGCCTTACATGCAAAGAGGGTCTCTTAAGCTTTTCTCATACCAATTCCTGGTAGGGAAGACCTGGGGAAGTTGTGGCTTTTGAGTTTTTGCCTCTTTCCCCTGAAAGAAAAGAAGCTGAGGGATCAGAAAGCATCAGGATAGGAACTGTGACAAAGCAACAATATTTAGCTTTGCTGATTCTCTTTGGCCTGAGAGCCCTCTGGATGTATCCACCTGATCCATCCAATAAAAACAGACCAGGGCCCAAACTCTAAAACATCTAAGCTGGATGCCAGGCAATTAGCAAGGCTGCAGGAGAGGGCACACCACTTTTTTTTTCTGGAAAAAAAACCAGGACCCTTCAGCAGAGAGCAATGGCACATCCACATGTGCAGAAGACACCTCAAGGGAGATTATCTCCTAAATGGTATGAGAAAGCCAACAGACCCAGAGGACCTCTCTTGCTGAGCAGATGTGAGGGGGATTTGCTCTTCAGATACTTTTGCTTATTTTTGTGTAGCAAAGAAGAAGCAAAAGCATGTAAGTAAACCACAATTCCCTCTGGATCCCCAAAAAACATTAAGTGATTCCCTTGCATCTTCTGGAATGTCAGCCCTGGTTCTTCCTAAACCTCTAATTAGTTTATTGCTGGTGGATGGTTATTGAAACACACACATGGTCCATCTGTATTATGTAAGTGAAGGTTTTATTTGAGAAACCTTCAGACAGTGAAATCAGAAGCGTGGCCATTGTTCATTCTTGCTGTTGACTGATTCAATTTAACTTTAAATGTGTAATTAATGTTACTACTATGGGAAATTAATTATGTTTTTGCTATAATGATCAGTATTAACCTAATTAGTGACTATGAAAATTCCCAAGCAAAGCACCTAATTATATTAGAATGAAGATGGTAAATATTTTCCTAATGGAAAGCTTCCAGTAAAACACTAATGTGCTCAAAGGCTACAAGCCCAAGAAATATGTAGCATTTATAAAATGCCTTCCATAATGAGTTTCTGATTGTTAACCCTGCTACACAAGGTAATAGTGTTTGTGATATATTAGAAACATACCCATACATCACAAGTTAGCTGTGCAATATTTAAATAGATGCTTTCAAGCTTCAGTTCACCAGATACAGGAGAAATAATTCTCAATAATCTCTTTCTCTAATTCTCAGACAGAAGTGCTACCCTGTCCTTATCCCCAAGGCCACTGAAAACAGTTTTGAGGACAGGAACAAATCCTTCCCTGAAGCTACTTGCCCTTCATGTGCAATCCATTTGCTGCTGATAACCCCTGGGTGTCCACTTCCAGCCCCGCTCCCGTTCACTCCTCTGTTTTCCACTCTTCCCATCTTCTGCAGCATTTTCATGCATGCATTTTTATAACTCAGAAAGGAGTTCCTGCATTCTGGAAAACACAGGCAAGGGATGCAACTTGGATGAGTGGAGTAGAAAATGCCACTGCCTAAATCACAAGGCAACTGTTTCTGCAAATAAAAGGACAATTTCCAAAGAAACAGCATTATCTTCTGTCTTCCAGGAGACATATGGACTTCCTAACCTAAGCTGAAGTCTATTGTAAAGAGCTTGCATTACGGTGCCCACAGAAACCATCTAAAGTCCATCTTTTTTTTGTTTAAACAAAAGTTATGCTATGCTATGTTATTCTACGCAGCCCTTCTTGTAATTAAACGACACCAAATAACCAAAAAAAGTCATTACAGTTCTCCTAGGATAAAATATGGTTATTCATACCTCAATCTGACCCTTGTTTCATTTACTTTCTTAGAAAAAGCTTTCCTTTACATAATTTGTTGCAAGCACTGTCCTAGATTTAAGGTAGTTTGTAATACAAGGAACATCTTTGTCAATGTGATCGCCACAGGCCACCTAACATTGCAATTAAAGTATTTATTTAAGATAAAAGCTTTGTATTGAATTAGAAATTGATCTTCTACTTGACCTGATGGTACTGTTTTATGTATTCATGTACAGTCTCTTTAGAAACCTCTTTCCATCTATGTGCTGTTCAGAATGAGTGACTGAGTCTTACCCAGACATGCAGAAATAATACCTGGAAATATAATTCCCAGCTTTTGTGGGGCTCAAGGTGAATGGAGCAGGCACCAATTCTCTTGTCACCTCCCAACTCTTGGTTAAAAAATTTATCTCTGTTTCCAACTGTATACAAACACTGCCAGGAATTTATCAAGTCAGTATTACATCTTATCAATTATGCATTGCTTCCAACCACAATACAGGTCACAAAGTCTAAAACACAAACCAGAAAAATAGATAATATGTTCCTCCAGAGCTATGTCATATAATTTATACACCAGAGATATCACAAAAAGATTTTAAAGTTAATTCCTCTCTTTCCTTGCAACTTTACCCCAACTTTCCCCTTTTTTATCTTATCCTGTATTTTCTAATATGAGTTATATGTTAAAAACATGGGAACAATTAATCCATTAAAGAATGGAAAGGTAAGATCCTGAGGAGATACTGGCTCTGGTAAACTGCTGGTTTACCCTATAAAAGAATTTGTGAGAAATATTTTTAGTTTCCTATTTCTTTACATCTACATTATCTGTGTTACATATGCATTTGTGCCTAGGCTCCCATCTCCTGGGTAGTAAACACACCTGCATCTCCCAGTGTTATACATATATATATATATTCATTAACATACGGCTGCTTTCCAGTGAAGGCCATGGGCTCTTTACTGCTTTGTCTTTCACTCTGTCAGCCTCACTATGTTGTGACAATATATCATTAAGGTAACATCAATGATAGAACTGTACCAGGCTGAAAAGATGTCTAGCAAATGCTTCATGGAGAGAAAGAAATACACAAGTCTTAAAATAATATTCCACTATTGATTTTGGTGGACTGATGTCTTAAAAATCTGTATTAGTTTTCACTATCTCAAAGTGTCCTGCAAAATATACCTTTTTTCAGAGACCGGTATTTCACTAATCTCTACACACATGGAGTTTCTTTCAGTTACCTTTAGGTACTAATGGTTGAAATCCATGCTTTGGAAATCAATTTACACTGACATGGAAAGTCTGGGTTGGTTTGTTTCAAAAATGCAGAACAACAAAAAGCTGCAGGCAATTCATTCATGCAATAAATATGTTTGCTGTCCTGGTTCTTAAAAATCTGCAGGTTAGGTCGTTAATCATTTTTCAAAATCAGTATCATGATGAAAAACAAAGTAAAACCAACTTTTTTTTATTGATGGAGGTTTATTAATGGAAAGCTTTTATTGCTATATGCACGATGAAGATACTGATATGAAAAGTTGTAAGTATGATATATGACTGAATTAAAATTTCATTTTAGATAGTGCCAATCCCCAAGACCTCAGCCTGTCTCCTTCAGTCAAACTCTACAAGTTCAAACATCGGTTTGGCACCAGCACTGCATTTGTATAAAGTCCCATACACAGGTCTAAAAAAAAATTCTCTAAACTCATGTAAGAAAATGGTTTCATGTTTATGACAGAATTTATACAATGGATTAAGACTGCATTCAAGATATTAGTAATAAACTTATAATTACACCCAAAAAAGTAACCATAGCATATCAATTTTAGTATTATTTATCATTATGAAGCACTTCTCACTTCAATTTTCACAGCCACCAAAACCATAATGTCTAGGCTTTAAATATTTTAATTCAACTTATATGTCAAAAAAATGGATGAACACAACAGAAAATGGGAGGGCTAAAGGCATTACCAAGCAAAGCAAACACAGAGTACAACTATGATGTGGGACCTCATCTGCCACCTTTTGTCAAGCAAACTTTCCAGAGGGAAAGAGGGTTAATTCACTAAATACAGTACATCCTCCAAGGAGCCTACTCCTCCTCTGGACATCAGTGTATCTACTCTGATATACTAAAATAAACCTCTGCTTGCTACTGAACAGAAATTGAGCATGAATATGCAAAGGATTATGAAAAGGAAGCCTTTTGTTGCCCTGCTAACAGAGAGGGAATTAATGGAGACAGGTACAGGAACACAGCTGGGATATTTTTGGGCCCCACCAGATCGACTAATTGTTTTCCTTTTCAAGGCCATTTGTAATGAGAGTAACTTAAAACACCTCTAAATTATTCATAGAGACTAGACCTGCATGCAGCTGACAAACAACCAGGGAGCATTAAGTTTATCTTTGGAGGCTTTCCATAAGCTATCGGGTGGGGTGTCTAACAGGGTTGGATCACCAGGACCATCAACCTGCTTCTCTTCTCTTCTCTTGCAGTACATTGGGCCAATTCAGAGAGGAAGTTGAACACATTCCTCCATAGAAATAGTTTCAAAATTAGTTTTGTACGGCACAAATTAAAGCACAATGAAGTTTCATATTTCTAACTGTAAAAAAGGTAGCACTTGCCAATGCCAAAAAAAGGCAACAAGTTGAAGATTGTTTTGAATGTTTTTGTTCTTCCCTCCAGATAGAGAGAGCAGCTTTTAAAATTCGTTCCAGTGTTATTTGGAACAAACCCAAAGAAATATAATGGTATATATAAATTCACCTTTGAGTCAGCATCTCGTGTTTCAGCACTTCTAGTTGCAGCATCTTTCAGAACAGTACATCATCCATATGCTTCATGCACATCTTTTACCTTCTCAGTAAATCAGAAGATGGATGCTAAAATCCAGAACGCAACCTTAAAAATTCCCTTGTTATTTTAGCAGGTTTTATTGATACTGCTGGTAGAGCATATTTTGTGGTGGGAGATGGCAACCTCTCCTTTATAATTCAGACAAACAAACAACTGGAAATAAGAAAGAGGTTATCAAGCAAGGAACATTTGCAGCAGCTAAACAGTAATATTCCAAGCTAATGTTGAAAAAAAATATATGCAGATACAATAAAGAAGAAAAAACTCCTTTGCACTATAATTTGTAGAAAGTATGGGAGAGGTATGAAAGCATCACATGGGTCCCAGTCTTACAAGAACTTCAAAATGATGCCTATATTTTAAGGCAAATGGGTGGGATTGGGTAGGCTTTTTCATTTGGTTGGATTTTTTGCCAGGATTTTTGCCACTGACAAATAACCTCAGAATCAGGTTTCCAATAAAACAGATTTACTTAGCTAAAGGAAGATGGAGACTGGTCAGGAATCATTATGAATGTACACAGTAACTGGTATCTTTGTGAGCTTTTTAGTTGACCTCATCCTTCGAATTTTTCTTTAGATCAATTCTTCAGATTAAAGGAGCACAACTGAAAAAATTTGCTACATGTCACATGGTGCATGATCATGCTTCTTTACTTCAGCACACTCAAATAGCAAACTTCTATGTTTTTTAGGCCTGTTGCTGCCATTTTCACTGTGTGGATTACAATCCACAGATATTAATAATGTTTAATAACTACATTATTGCTTGCCTCAGGGGTCCCCCAAACCAAGTTGATGGCCTTAAGTCCTAAACCACCCCCATATCCCACTGATAAAGCAAAATTAATCGAGTGAGACCACAGAGTCATTTACATCTGGAGCTTGTTAAGAATGTTGTGCTAGGTAATTCTGCTTGCTTGGTTGGGGTTTTGTTACAAAACTGAGATGAGCATCACCAGCTGAGTTCTAATGTGCTAATCATGCCACCACGCCCACTGACTTTCAACTAAATTTACATATCCACTGCCCTCCCAGACCTTCAGAATCACAGCTTAATACCATAAACATATTTTCCCAATGGTATTCTTACTCAAAAATCATCTGCTTTGTACTCATAGCTTGTTGTCTCCACTATCTGCATCTAAGCACCCTGGTATAAACCTAACCATTTCTGTTCATGTTTTATGGATAGCAAATTTTCAAGCCTTCCAGAGGTCAAGAAGGAAAGAGAATTTGCTGTATTTCTAAACAATCCCTCTGATGACAGTTGTAAATATTAATAACTAAATGAAGAGCTATTCTTGTTCCTGCTGAGGATTCTGAATGTAATAGGATTTCTTCCTTCCATTAGATTAGGGAGAAAATTAACCCCATAATTCACCTAATGAATAAGAACTTTTGGAGCACTGTGAGTTTGCAGCTTGTGACCGAGTTAAAGGGATGCCAGTTTTGAAATGTTTGTTCTTGTCCAGTCTTCTTTGTCTTTGAGCTTTTACATTAAGCAAACATGTTTTTCAACGTGCATTTTGTAAATTAAACAAGTAAATGAATGTGAGGTGTGTGATCAAAATCAATTTATCTTACATTTTGAGATGCAGCTGTGGGTCTCAGTACTTGAGTAAGACACTTTCTTTATCACGTCATTCCTCCAGTTCAAGAGCAGGGAGGGCATAAATTAGCAATAATTCCAACTTCCTGGCTTGGTTGTATTAATAAGCTACTTAAACAATATTAATAATAACAATAATAGAAGTAATTACCCAAAGGCCCTAAAATAATGCATTTATTTAACTATGTATTATTTTGTAAGTATACTGGAATAATTTCTTGCAACAGTGGAATTTAATAATTTAGAAGAACAAAGTAACTGCTTAGCACAAGAGGCAAGTATTTTACTAACAGTTTAGGACAGGAATCAAAGATCATAATTTCCAGATCAATTTTCACCCAGAAATCTGGGAGGCAGAAGGTGTCTTCAGGAGTAGCACTTGGTCTTTACACTACAGACCTGAGCAGCAAACAGTTCTGCAGACTTTAGGAGGAGGCAAATCAGTCCCAAGCTGAGCTGTAAGTTGCAGAATGGAAGGCTCCATCCATCCCCTTGTATTAAAAGCAGCAGTTTCCTCCTTTGCAATATATACTTGTAAGCTCACGATTCCTCTTTTTTTTTCACTGTTGGTTGGCATTCCACTTCCACTCAATACAAATCTTTTGTGTTTGTTCATAAAAAATAAAAGTAGGCAACTATGGCATTCGTATTAAAATACCTTCCAGAGAACTTAATATAAATTCACTGGATTGGCCACAGCCAGCACAGTTTCATGAGAGGAAAGTCCTGCTTATCAAAGCTGATTTCTTTTCATGACAAGGTAACTCACCTAGGTGCTCAAGGGAAGCCAGCTGACATAATCTTGGATTTCAGTAAAGCTTTCCATACTGTCTCTGCCAGGATTCCTCTGGACAAAATGTCCAGCCCACAGCTGGATAAACACATCATGTGGTGAGTGGGCAATCACCAGCCATAGGAAGTTAAACAAGGGGAAGTGCCAGTTTCTGCACCTGGGATGGGGCACCCCTGGATGTATGGAGAGACTGGGGAATGAGATGCTGGAAAGCAGTGCCATGGGAGTCCTGGTCGATAGCAAGATGAACATGAATCAGCAGTGCCCTGGCAGCCAGGAGGGCCAACCCTGTCCTGGGGTGCATCAGGCAAAGCATCACCAGCCAGTTGAGGGAAGGTATTGTCCTGCTCTGCTTTGCACTGGGATGGCCTCACCTTGAGTACTCTGTGCAGTTTTGGGCACCTCAATATAAGAGGGATATTAAGCTATTAGAGAGTGTCCAAAGAGGGCAACAAAGATGGTGAAGGGCCTGGAGGGAAAGCAATATAAAGAGTGGCTGAGGTCACTTGGTCTGGTCAGCCTGGAGAAGAGGAGACTGAGGGGAGACCTCATTGCAGTTACAACTTCCTTGTGAGGGTCAGGCACTAATCTCTTCTCTGTGGTGACCAGTGACAGGACTGAGGGAATGGCCTGAACTTGTGTCAGGGGAGGTGTAGGTTGGATATTAGAAAAAGGTTCTTCCCCCAGAGGGTGTTTGGGCACTGGAACAGGCTCCCCAGAGATGTGGTCACACCACCAAACCTGACAGAGTACAAGCTTTTGGATGATACTCTCAGGCACATGGTGTGACCCTTGGACATGATGCCGTGCAGGGCTAAGAGTTGGACTAAGTGATCCTTGTGGGTCCCTTCCAACTCAGCACATTCTGTGATTCTGTTTCACGATCCCTTTCGAACATTTGTCCTCTAAAGTAGCAAAAGAACATCAAGAAATTTGATTTCCAACTGTAATCTCTGAGGGAACCTGTTGACATTAGCATTTCTTGTATAGCTTGGCTTTGTAGCACTTTGACACAGAAATATTACGTTTTTTCTTGAGATAGATGCTGCAGTGAGAGCGTACACCCTCTCCAGCTGCTCCAGGAGCACTGTTGCCCTTCCTTCATAGTGTCAGCTCACCCTAGCAGAAGGTTCACCCTTGTGGATTGCGTCCCCTGGTCAATTTTACCATGATTGTTCTCAAACATGACATTTTAATCCTTGCCTTAACCTTGGTTTCATAGCAAAACAAGAAAATTTATTGATCAAGAGATTTACCCACTTTATTAAAGGAGTTTAACAGTTTTGTCAGCGACTCTTTCTGGATGTTTTAAGACACTGGAGCCTGCAGCACTGGGGACATCTAGTAGACTACTGTGGAGACAGCAGTAACACTTAGAGGGTAGTAGATAACTTCTTTCACTGCTTGCATTTTTATTCCTAGTGGAGCTGCACCACAATCCAAAGCCTCAGACCCCCAAACTGGTGAGGTAGTATGGCAATTTCTTCTCTACATCATGGCTAGTGGTTACATGGCAGCCAAAGATACTGCTCTCTTTTTAGTCAGCACTAACATTTTATAGGATAGTGATTTCTTAGTGGGACTACTTCTTTCATTCTTATTCAAAGAAAGTCTCCAAAAACTCAGAATAGATAGCAGGATTTAGAGAGGAGGATGAGTAATTCAGTGTGTTGTATTTAGTTAGGGAATAATGATATCCTTGCTGAGAGAAGTATGTTCTCTATGTTTATGCCTCAGTCAACAACAAACTGCCTGTAACTATTGTTATTGTACCATTAGAGAGTAAGGGGATAGGAAGCAGTAGAGTTGATCAAATTAACTCATTAGACTGGTGGACATGCAAACAAACTCTGAAAGCCAAGAGCTATTCAGATGGACATGGTGACTGAAAATAGGCTTCAATCCTCCTGTTAGTCCCCATTGCCCTGACTTCCCAAAATCATCCATTTTGTCCTGACTGATCTGTGCCACATATTAAGCTGCAATGATTCTTGAGTGGATCTCATACTGGGTATGATGGGTTGCCAGGCAACTTAAATTTATTTAGCAAAATTTAATTTCCTTTATATTATTACTTTTATTCTGTAACATGCAGGGCTAAGTAACAAATTCATAGGTTGTGCTACCAAGAAACAATTTGATTTCTGTTAAAACTTTGCTGTGGAGAGAACACAAAAGCAACCAGAAGAAAGAAATGAGGGAGTTGCAATATAGACCAGCATTTTGACCTAGCTTTAAGTTACAGTGAAGCAATAGAATGTCACAGTATGCTAATTATTTAATCAACCCACATCTTCTCTGCTGTTCATGTATTATTCTGACTACCAATCGAACACCATCTGCCCTCACAGAAAAATGTTCCTGCAACATACAGAATATTTAGCTGGCAAGCAACTATCACCATGTTCGCACTACAAAGTCCTGAACCTGAGAAAGCTTGAGGAACTTTGGGACATTCAGAAAAATCTCATGCTCTCTCTTGGCCTTTCTTTGGAGAAATGGATGATTTCCATTTAAATTTCAAATAATGAAATTGTTTCATTAATGGCTTTGAATGCAAATAGGAAGCCAAGTTTTAGAATCCAGCATTGCTTTTAATGAAAAATTTCTGTCACTTGGAGAAGCGTGGGAAGCAGCAGCAAGGAGAAGGAGGAAGGGAGAGGGAGAGGAGGCGGCTCCAGCTCCTCTTGTCCTCTCTGCTCCAGCAGTGCTTCCCTCAGGGGTCTCTTGGCTGCCACTTGGGCTGGCCCCAGTTGGACTCAGGTTGCCATCCAGTGCTCCCTTCCCCAAACCCAGGAACGGTCCCTTTGGGAACCTGCCTCATATACTCTGGGATAAAGACCTTCTAGCTTTATTAACTCTCATCCTTTGCCTGGCTATCAAGTCTTGTTTGGGCATGTATTTTATAAGGTAAGGAGATAATTCCTATCTCAAACAGGGAACAACTGGCTTTGTCCATGAGATCCTGGTAAAATAGTCTAGGGAGAGGATTTTGGAAAGGTTGTTTAGTAAGTGCAGATTCTAAGGGGATGTCTACCTTGAACAGATAAAATTAAGTACGAAACTTTGCTAAGTGCAATGAATAACATAAGATTTATGCCAAAGCAGAATAGTATTACTTAGTTACATTTTATTTTTTAGCTACTGAAATAGATAGACAATTGTGACACTTCATCCTAAATTGGTTCAAATTGCAAGTGCAGCACAATTGGCCTCTTCATCCTTTTCCAATCAAGCACTGCCTATTAAGGCATCCAAATCAGCTCTCCAGATAAACACTCCCAAGGTACAAGGATTTCATGTGCTATGAGAAATACAAAGTGCAGAGGCAGCCAAAATGTCTTCAGGTGCTATTTAGAAACAGTTTTTGGAAACAATCCCACCATCTTTAGTTATTAGATCAGTTAGCAGGCTGATGTTGAGTCTCCCTCATGCCCTTCTGTCTCACAGCCTGGCATGGAGCACGTAAGTCCACACCTTGCCCATCAGAAGAGCCAACAGCTTTAGGGCAATGTCCCCCATACCGGTGAAGAGCTGTCTATGAGGCATGGATGGTTCACCTACCCAATAAAAAACCTGGGCCCCAACATCTCTGTTGTCCTTATCCTGAATTCCTTGGAGCAGGCCCAGGGATTTCCAGTGGGACTGGAATTTGGCCCAGTGTGCCACACTCCCATAAAACACAACTGTCTGTTGGTTAAACAATGCCAAGCACGTCTCAGCCAGATGTCTGTTTACTGACTACTGAGAGGGAAAAGAAGCTCTCAGATGCTACTGCTTGGGTTTGCAGGATGTAGGACATTAATTATGAACAAATGAAATGATCACAAAACAGAGATGAGCCACATAACTTGGTTTGGCTGCAATTCCCAGTATATGAAAAAACAATGACAGCACAGGGCTTGGTGAACATTCAGTCTGCAGTAAAAATAAATTATTTTGTTATCTATTTGCTTAAGATAGTTCTTTGCTTTCTTCTGCTATAAAGGATAATGGACCATAAAATTGGTTAAATTATTGTCCATTTAGCACAAGTGCTTTCTGCAGTAAAGGAAGAATCCTGGTTCACTTGGCCAAGAAAAAGCTGTTCTGTTAAAAATGTCTTATCTTTCCTAGAAACAGAGAAGTCCCAAAACGTGAGATGGCATTCAGTGGGAAAGCACTGCTGAGGGAATTGCAGCAGGATGGTGGGTTGGTGAGCACCTTAAAGCATGGCCTTCCCTGGGGTGCCCATGGAAGAGAGCAGCAGGATGGGGAGCTAAGCCCTGGGGGAAGGCAGAAGTGGCAGAGCCTGGTGGTGCCCTCAGGGCCCTGACCACTCTCCCACATCAAGACACAAAGACACCCCCTTCCCATTTCTTCCAGCCTCTGGCACAGATGTGCAATTTTACTTCTTGCAGCAACGTGCAGCAGCAGCACTTTTGTTTCCATTCATGCCAAGAAGGTGGCAAAGTTCACACAAACAGCACGTCCTTGAGCAATCAGTTCCTATGCCTTCATACAATCTCCATTAAAATGTTTCTCCTAATTTGGAACCTTAATATTCCTTGATTTTACTCTGTCCACCATACAGGGCAGATGCTGCTGCTCTCTACACAGGATTTTATGCATTTGAGGACATAAACATTTCAACTGTCAGTCACTTTTGTTTTCCAGTCTTCCCTGGACTAATTGGCTCTGAATGCAGTGTCCCAGATTAGATGGATACTCCAGGTCAGACAAGGTCTGATGTTTTTGAGTAGCTGGGATTATACTCCTATAAAGGTAGGGCACTCTGAAATATATTTACTTTTATCAGTATCGTCATGCTGTGGACTCCAGTTTAACACGTGAAATACCACACAGCTTTTGCAGATCTTTTTGTTAAACAGCCTATTTTATTAGTTTGTGTCATGCATTAGTTTATTCCAGCCCAAGACCATGATCTTGATCTTGTCCTACTTTAATATCTTTTTGGGTTTTTTTTATTTTCCTGGGCTAATTTTCCTATTTGTCGATAGTATCTTGAATTCAAACCCTGCCCTTTTACAGACCCTGAACATCCTTATAATTTGCAGATGTAATAAGTATAGGTCCTTGCCCAGCAGTGGCTATTAACAAACCCATTAAAAGACCTGCTCCAGAACAGACTGTAATGGAAAGCTTATGATGTAATGTCTGCTGCCCCCACTGCCCTCCAGGGATGCTTCTCATCCAGCTGGGCATCAAACCCCATCCTCAGGCCTTTCACTGTTCTCCTAGCTTTTCTAACCAGAACGTTGTGCCACACTGCCATAGCCTTGCAAATCAAGACAGAGAGAATCTACGGCTTCTTTGGCCACTCTTTCTAGAAATAAATGAGCTCGGTGTGATGTAGTTTCTCTATTTTTTTTTTTTATTGTTCTCTTCTCTACTGGGTGCTGTCAGACTGTCCTGGGAATTTGTCATAAAAATTTTGAGTTGATATAAAGCTCACATTCCCTAATTTTGCTGTACTCCCCACAGGTGATCCTCTTAAAGGCAGGCACTGTCCTAGCCTTTTCCCAATCTGCTGGTATCTTGTCTGTCCACAACAGGTTTCCAGAAATCCTGCATCACATCTCAGTGTATTAAGGGATGCAGTCCATTTGGCCTGGTTAATCTTAAAACATTTCGCTTAAGTCTTCACTTACATTTTCCCTGCCCTAAGCTCATCTTATCCTTTTGCTGCTAGCATTAGCTCCATGGGCTGTCTGCTCCCTGTAATGCTCTTTCAGCGAGCACAAAGGCAGAATAAGCATCAAACACCCAACTCCCAAGGGACATCTATAGGTAGCATTTCTTTTTCATGAGAAGCAGGCCAAACCTTTTTCTGGTCTTCTTACAACTAATGAGATAATGATTTTTTTCTTGTTGCAGGTAGCCTTTAGTAATTGCAGGGGTTGAAATGTGACTCCCAAAAGACCTTTTGAAAACCTTCATGAGAGCTGGTTTCAAGGGAGACTGTCTCTTGAACCCCTCAGCTCAAGAAAGCAGCATACAGAGAGGAACAGGGCAAGGGAAGAGCAAAAACAATTTTGTAAGACTCGGACACTGTTGAGCACCTGCCTCTCACCAAATGCATGCAAAAAGTGATAAGGTGCTCAGTGAAGCCCTTCTCCTGCTCCCAATGCATTGACTACAGGCCAGAAGAGTCTCCAGGACACATACCTTGAGCCACAAGAAAATATGAAAGAAAGACTTTGTTTTAAAGATAGTAGAAGGGAAGAAAAAAAACAAATCCACACCTCCCTTTCTTGAACTTTCCTTAATGACAGTGAGATGTTTTTTTCCCAGCAAAAGCTAACTGCTACTCTTGACACGCCTGATGTCAGCTGGAGGAACAGATGGCCCAATGGTTCATTTCAAACTGTTCACTCAGCCAAACAGCACAAATTGCATTAATTGCCTCACAGTACGAGCAGGAAACGGAGCGCTCTGCTTGTCCTCACTGTGAATCACTGAGACTTCTCATAATTATTCGCATTTGACAGGTCAGTCAGAAACTCACCCTCATACTGGGAGGGGTGAGGGTAGAGGGGGCACTACACAAGAAAATGCCTGAGCCAGGAACCATGCAGGTAACAGAAGATGCCCAAAGACTGACATAGCCTTTGACTTTTGCCTTGGCTTTAGAACGGGTTCCTCAGCACCGTGTCACTTTCTGAAGTGCAATTTCTTAGCACAAGAAGGTATGCAGTGACACACCCACTGACCAGCCCCTGGGAGCAGGAGCAACAAAGTTCAATTAATGACCTTCTTTCTCCTGTTCACACTGAGACCAGGAACGCCTTAAAAATGCACTGGAGGCCCTTGGATAGTGGCCCCCTTGCTTTGTTCCTTCCTGTATCAAAGGCAGCTTATGCACCATTGGAGGTCTTGGTTGGCCACCTAAGACAAAGCAACTGTCCCCAGAACCTCCCAGTCAGAGCAGCTGGAGAGGAGACTCTCCAGACCTGCCTTCAACAGGCTCAGGTATCCAAGGATTGAAAAACCTGATGGAGACAATGACTTTGAGTAAAAGTTATCCCAAAATCTTCTGTTCATTTGTTTCTGGAAGCTGGGAGCCTTGTATTTGTTTAATTTACTAGTACGCACATGCACAAGCATCTGAAAAGTTCACGCAGAAGGGGAGCCCAGACAAACAGCCCTCCTTTAAGTCTGATTGATCTAAACCTTGTTTAGTAAAGTGATTTATTAGATGCTCCATATCCTGCTGAAAAGTCCTGACCTCTTGCTCATCACTTGCAAATGAAACAAGTCAGTATTTTGCCCACTGAAGACACTACATTTCTTTTGACCAAGGGAAAAAACCTGCTAAATTACCACAAGACCAGAAGTTTAAGGTGACAGCTTCCCAGCTAATATGATAATTTCTCTGTTATCCACTGAGTATATTTTCTTTATTTCAACAACTTTAGTAAAATACAACACCAGGGAAAGACTAACCTGACTGTCCCACAGGCTGTCGAGATTCCTGCTGCTCTTTCCTCCTCTCTGCATTAGAAGGAGCAGAACCACTGTGGTTTTACCACCAGGGGCAAAACTTCTCTAAACTCTGCTCGAGCCCCTCCTCCAAGAAAAACACACAGAACCACTAGGGGGGAATTAAAAGAAAAAGCAACACATGTGCAAACGCAGACCTACAGTAACCTACTGTGGTGCAACTCTCCCCACCTCGGCTGCAGTTCTGTTTATTGTAAATGAGCCACAGCTGATGGGTGGCTCTTCTGCTCCACCCCTGCTTGATGGAGGCTCTGTCTGCATCTTCCTTCATAGAGCCTTCTGTGCTGGCCTCAGATGTCACAGGTTTCTCAAGAAGTTCTTCACCGTTTTCCTCCCTTAAGCAGAAGTTGTTATATTTTCCCCCTCAAAAGGAGCTTGTGTGGTGCATTCAGGTGCCCAAATTTTGAGCAGTCATTTGGACTTCAGTCTTTGGAAACAGGACCTTTGTTTTGGACATCTGCTTCAGTTCTTCTCATCCATGCAGACAAGGTGGCCTTTTTTGTGCCCATAGGCCCTCTATTTCCCATGGAGCAATTCCACCAGCCATTCCCATGCCTGCATTTCAGGTGAGCTGTTTCACAAAGCACTCCAAGAGCTTCTGCACCACACCGCCACCTCTGAATGATTTGCCCTTCCTTTGGTCTCACGCAAGCAGCTTCTGAAGTTACTGGAGAGCTTCCAGCTTGTAGCAGGAATTAATTCAGACACTAATTTATTCCTTTGAGGCTCTTTCCTGGTTTAGCTGCATTTTACCAGCATTTAACTGCATTCCACCCAACTTCACTGACAATACCAATGTGGGAGAAGAGGAGGGAGATATAAAGCACAAAGCAGCCTGAAATATCTGGAACAGCAGAAAAGGCAATGTTCATTGCCACCGGACCTTCCCCTTCTCAGGGAGAGGGCAACAGGCAGCAGAGCAGAAATAAGCCAAGCTACAGACTTGCAACCTCAAATGTTTTTTTAGTTAATCATGTCTTTAATTTAACAGGGAAAGAGTGAGACCATGCTTCAAAGCAGATAATTTTATTAAGTCACAGTGCTCTGTTCAGTGATGTCTAAGAAACATGAATTGTCAGAAAATCTGGTTTATTCTCCAGCTACTCAGCACTGGCCATGCCAGAGGAGCCCACAAAGTCTCTTTAAACCAAGGCATCTTCCGATCCATCATCCATTTCTTGATGCTCCAGTGGTCTTTTCTCAACAGATCTTCTATGTCAAACCTAGCCCCAAACAGGTGCAAGGCCAGGTATCTTGCCCTCCTTTCGCATGCTTTCCCAGGCTAAAAGAGTGTTAATTATGTAATTAAGCTAATGAATGGTCAAGTGCCCTGGCCAACACACAGAATACTGCTGAGAGAGAAACATAATAGTTCATGCTACAGAGATGGGCAACAGAGAAGGTGCCATAGAAGTAGCTGAGAGATTTTTGTTGGAATGAGCTTTTGAATGAAGTTCCAGCCTCACCAACCACTTGCTTTCTTTCAAAGTCCCCTATCAAGAAACCTCTCAAACACCTTGTAGAAGTACAAATATGAATTTGTTCCCATTTACTCATGTTGTATCTATATTCATGACTTGGTACAAAATTGATTGAACTTTTCCTACTTTGATTAAAATATATATATATTATTAAAGCTAAATATTGTTTACTAACCTATTAATTAAATGACAAATGAGGGATTTTGAAACCTGCACTTAGGGCAAGTAAATAACACAGATTTCTGCTTCTTAGCTAGTAATAACAAGGTACTGGTAATGGTTTTTCAGTTATGGCCCCAAGCTACTTTGTTTCCCCTTTTGTAAGAGTGTAAAGGAGGGGCTAATAAGAGATCTTACAGAATCCTAACAAACCTCTGTTTTAGCAATTATGGCAGCATCTATTTAGATTTATGCCAGCACCAGTGGTAAGACTTTGGAAACGTCATGTCACATCCAGCATGTAAGACTTCAGTGAGATTTTGCTGGTTTGTCTGAAAGACCAAGGCCAATTTTTTTTTTCCAATTGCAGTGATAAAATTGTCAACCGCTCCATGTTTACCATCCTGTTTTTGTCCTGCGTGTCGTTTTTCTGTACTTTACCTTGCTCTCACTAATGTCCTTCACAGAAGATTCCTGCACCTCTCTTACATAATCAAATATTTATTCCTTAAGTACCACTCAGCGTTACGGCCATTTCAACATCTCCATTTCAGGTAACTAATTCCCATTACCAGCTCCTCCCTGTCAGTTGTTTGTTCATCCCAGAGGTGGTGGTCTCAGCCCAACTCCCAGACCACCTGATAAAACAAGCAACCCCCAAGCACCACTGAAACTAATGGTTAATTAAAATGCAACGAGCCCTGGGCGACTTAATTACCCTGTACTGTCAAGCTCAGAACAGAAGATGAGGTTTAAAGCCACGGGGACTGAACTATGTCTTGGATCTAGTGTGGGCAAAAGCACCCTGTTGGCCAGGATGAGAGCTGGCTACAGTGAGACACGTGTATAATAACCCATGTGTCTTGTTTTGCAGCCTGGTTTTGTGCCTTCCTGCCAGGCTTTTCCACGGCACGGCTCTGCCAGTGTACCAGCAGCACCTTCCTATGGGATTAAGGTCACCTGTCGTCTCTGGGGAGGGTAAAAGATGAAGGCTTACTCCAGTGACCTTCCCTGGGGCACCTGCTTCCTTCCTGGTGCAGAACCTGCAGGAGCTCTCTGACCAGACCCGTATGGCAAAGAGAGGAGCCCTCTCTGCTGTGCAGGCGGGTCCCCAGGCAGGACAGCAGTGGGGCAGCCCAGCTGGCTGGGTGACAGCAGCAACTGCATCCTCCACTTGCTCTCACCCCTCTCCCTCTCTGCACAGGCTCCTCATACAACCCCACAAGCTTCTGTGGCTGGGCTTTCTGAACAGCCCGCCACCGCAAACTGTTTCATCAGACACACTTAAATACCAATTCCAAAAGAGCCCCAAACCCCAGAGAGCAATTCCTAGTGCTGAGGCCATGGAGCATGACAAACGCGGAGCTGAGAAACCCTGGCAGTCTGTGACAGCACAGCTGTAAAGTAATTGTTAATTCTGCTGTTGTTAACAGCAATGCTCCACTTTCTCTCTCATGTGATTCGTCCCATGTTTCCCAATAACCGCTGCAAAACTAACAACCTGCCTCATCACAGGAGGCAGCTCTCCAGCACTGGAGACAGACTGTCCCGAAGTCACCTTTCCCTCCCTCCCTCCTCCACATTACTACAGGCAGCAGCAGAAGGCTGGCTCCTATCCTGCAAACACATTTTCAGAAAAAAAAAAATATTGCCTTTTTGTAATCTTTGAAAGGAGCAACAAAACGTAACAAACCTCTTACCCTGATTAGGTTTTGCTTGTGAGAAAAGGATCCATTACAACATGAGCTCATTAGCTGGAAGAACAATCTTCCTACAGAGACAGGTATGCCTTTCTCTTGGTCATCCATTAGTAGGCTTTCCTTAGAAATTTCCTGAGACAGGAGATACTGAAAAGAATTTCTTGTTTAACATCTCAGTCCCAGTTTGTTTTTGGGTTTGAATTCCCAAAAGCTAGATGCCACTGCTTCGGCACTACTGCACATTAGCAGCTGGAGAGTGGAACAGGCCGTCAGCTCTTACACTGCGCTACAGCACCTTTCACAAAGAATACAGGATCAGTTTCCTGTACTCTGAGATCCTCTTGAAACAATGACAAAAAACGGATTCTTAAGAACATCACCACTGCCTTAAAAGTATGGTGCTGAGGTAGAAACGAACAGGGTTTTGTTTTACATTTGTTTCTTCAAGATGCATGGTTTACTCATCACTGGTGCATTCTTGTGAAGAGGTGCCATAATACTCACCGTGCAGAGGCCACATGCTGTCAAGTAAAAACTGTTGCATTTGCTAATGTCTTGTCTTATTCCATTTGTGTCAAAACTTGAACAACAGTTGAACAATTAAAAAAGAAACTCAGATATACATATTCAATTTCTAAAATTGACTTTGTGTCCCCACACAAATGCATTAGGTTCAGCCACCTCTCTGAAAGCCACATTAGACAGGAAAGTGCATTACAAGATGGGCTTTAAAGTAACTCATGTGGAGCCAGCAGTTGTCTCAACAAGAAAAACATCGGTGTCCATGAACACACATCCAGGATGGGCCAAACTCTGACCTTGGCATTCATCATCTCCCAGCAACTGTCTTTGGAGCCACTCCGGTACAAACCCCTCTGCAAAGCCCTGCTCTGAACTGCACCAGGGAATTATTTAAAATGATAAAAAGGGGATGAGGAATTTTAAGCAAGATTGAATCCTATCCTCAGCAATTCCACTATCAAGTGAGCCAACAGCCAAAATGTGGGAACATCATGACACAGAGGTAGGAGGAAGCACCTGGGAACAGAAACACCTCTGCACCAGGACAGAGAAGGGCTCCCCATATCACCAAACCCACCTGACCCACCACAGGCTCCTAGGCAGGATTCCTAGCGCTGGCTTTTGAGGGTCCCTACTAAAGTGAAGAAGAATTTGTCAGGGCACAAAAATGTCACGCAGGAGCTCTCTAAGGGCAAACACACATCAACTTTGTGCCGGCAGCAACAAGCACCAGCAGTGAAGAGGCATTTACACATTGCCTTGGCAATCAGTGAGTTATAGTTAGCAATCAACTTTAAAAATGTGACACTGAGATACACGTTTCAAATTTCCAAGTATGCTTGTCTTAGGAACAAACCCAGGTAGTTGATAAAAAAATCAGGAGTGCCTCAGCCTACAGTTTGGCCTCACTCCTATCAAGGCACTCTGCTAGTAACTTCAGCGGGGGCAGAAAAATCCTTGCAGAGTTCAGGCTTCGGCACAAAACTCGTGCTGCTGCTTCTTTAAACAGTAGCTGCACTGCACTGCGTTATCTCCCTAAGCAGCTATCCCACTTTAGCTTCCTCAGAGGTCAGCTATTCATCACTGCTAAGTACATCCGGTGTAGAAAGAAAATTCCTTAATCCTATTTCATGTGCTTGTTTTCATATGCACAGCCACGATCTCCCACATCCAGCCTGGGCCATACAAGAAAAATCTGTGTTTGGTGCTCTGCTGTCTATGCTGTACAGATGTTCACAAGAGGCACTTGGCTTGGACTGGCTCTTAATTCTTGTGTGCTGTAGCAGAGGTACATAAATTTAACAGACATTTCTTAAAATGCAAAGCAAGAAACTGCATGGATTCTCATGTCTACTAAATGATTACTACCCTCTGAGAAATACAGGAATCAAGCATATGACAAAAACTGGCAAAAATCACGTGCCTCATTTACTCAAGGAGTTTATTTCACTTTGGTATATTTACTTTAAGCCTCCTAGACAAGAACTCCCTCAAAGCTTATTACAGGATGGGTATTTCCTTCTTGCATTTGGGCTGACGCAGGGCTCACCTGCCGCTCCAGAGAAGAGTCTTCCCACAGTCCTAGCACGTGCTTACAAAAACTAATCCCTCTACTTTTAGCTCCTTTTAAATTAGGCTTAGCTTCTTGGAAAAAGAAAAGAAAGAACAGGCAGCACCATGACACTCCCATGCTGTCCATAAGCAACCATTAAGAGAAAAAACTGCACCACTTGATTTTGTACTTATCCCTAGTAAAAGGGACTGACCAGAAGGTCTGCTACAGGAGGCAGAGAGATTCAGGTCACTCCAGGAAAAATCCCAAACCATACCTCCTATCCAAGCACATCAGTGGATTCTCAAAAGTACCAACTTGAAGCAAGTCCACCTCTCATTCAGCAACACATTTGTGTTGAAGAGGCTTTGCCTGCACATCCCTCATATAGGCTTTACAGAATAGTGACTTGTTAAATACTTGGGCATATTTCTTAGCCTAGATCAGAGGAAAGTTTCCTTTGATAAAAGAAGGTGAGTTTGCTACACCTGCAAATGAATTGGAACAGTCCAAAAGTTATTTATGGCAGCATGATTCTTTACTGACCGGTGAGTTTTTTTAATATACAAGAAGAATAGTTCTGGATTGATTTTGTTTTTACACAGACAATACTTCCTAACTCCTGCCTTTTTGAATGACATCCTTTGTTTCTTCTTGTGCAGAGTACTGCAATACAAATTTCAATACCATATGAAAAATTTCAACAGAATATTTAATTAAGCTGAATAAAAAGTTTAACACTTTTTTAAAAAGCAATATATAAAACCGCATTAGGAGTAAAATGCAGGTCCATCCAATTGTCCAGTCTGTGGTATCACTTATTCATTTTCTCCTGTAACAAAGAGGTGCACATTTTTCTTGGACTGCAGCATTTGAGCTGTGCGATCTATGCCAACCACTGCGGCCAATTTCTGAGCATCATACTTGGAGTAGAGCACAGTGCAAGTCCAAGTGGCATCCACTCCATTGTCTGTGGCCTTCATCATGTTACAAATCTCACTGTAGAAGTGGGAGTATGTTGGTAACTCATAGAAAATGAGGTTCCTAATACCTTTTATCGTATACCTGGAGTAGGAAAAAGCAAAGAAGTAAATTCATTGCCAATTTTTACAAAATGTGCATGTTAAAACACCAATCTTGTATCAGTTCTTCCAATTTACACCAACTTCAATGCTTGTCAGTTGTAACTCAACTCTGCAAACCCTGTGTCATAGACTGAAGACTAAATAGAGAAGTGGAATTTAAGGGGAAAATCTAAGACTGTCAGGCACATGACTTCCTCTAAAGTACTGACCACCACCAATCTGTGTAGTAGTCAGCTTTTTTAGCTTGGATTTTAAGACAGTGAAGCCTGATCAGACTAAGATTCATGAAACTTTTCAAATTTGCCAAAACATCTTCTGATAATAGAAGAAGCCCTGTTCCATTAGGAACTTGTAAAGTGCTCCAGTCAGGACATAGCAAATTTTCCAGGTGGCCTCAGTTTGCTGTATTGCATTATTGAATCAATTACACATCCTTTTCCAAAATGTTATGCAATTACTGTGGCACAGATGAACACAAATCAAAGGCCCAGTGAATCCCATTTGCAGGCTGTATCATTCTGTCCTGACATCAGAGGAACTGGCAGCACTTACCTTCCTGAATAAAGCCTTGCGCATACCGAAGTGTTAAAGTCTCTGCAAAGGGACTGCTGGCAACATGCAAAAACTTTAAAGTAAACTCAGCAGATCTTACGTCAGCCAAAGAAGCCCTCAGAGAGACCCAAGAGATTCAAAAAACAGTATAGCCCACTCATGATTAAGGTCAGACTCGACCTTCAAAAACGGCACACACGCAGCTCAGAGGGAAAACCTGGTGCTCAATTTACCTTTTGTAAAAGTGGAAGCGCTCAGTGAACAACAAAAACTGCTTCTCTCCCTTGAGAAAGAACCGCCTTGCTCTGCAGACAGCAGCCTTTTTAGTGTATTCACAAATGTGAGTAAAATTCAGGTCCTCTTTCTTGAAGTAATTGCGGAGACGCACGTAGTCGAAGTATGACGGGACATAAATGAGTGTGTGTGACATGATGGCATCGCGGTACTCGGGCAAGACCTTGCTGATGAAAAACTGAAACCTGGGATAAGAAAACAAGTATGTTGTAACCAGAGTTAACCTTTAGCTTTCCAGTAATAAGTGGCTGAAACAGCAATATCATCAAACAACAGACTATAGAAGACTTTTTTCTACATTTTTCCTTCTTTTAACTTCATGGAATTTCTACATGTGTAGAACATAAAAAGCTTTATCGGTATTACACAATCACGGTGGAGACTGATATTCCTTTCCCATACTTCATGCCTTTGGCAAGGAGAAGGCCAGTATATTCCCCTCCACCTGTGCAGAGCCCAGCCTACACCTGAGGACTAATAAAGACATCTTTCTGTGGTGAAAACAGTGTGCTCTGCAGAAAACGGTATGCTCCACTAAATCCGAAATTGCAGTCATTAGGGCACAGCACAACAGTCTGAAACACAGAGTACCTTGCATCTATTACTGAAGTTACACTTTCAGCTTCCAATCTCCGAAAAACATGAGGAAGTTGGACCACAACGTGGCTAATGGAGCCGGTGAGCAGCACGTTGCGGACAGCCACCTGTGAGAAGAAAGCAGGATGTTTAGGGAAGCAGCGTGCCAAAGGCAGGCACACTCCAGCCAGCTTTCTGCTTGTAACTCATACCTGCCAGTGGTGCAACAAGGCTGTTTTTAGGAAAGCTCCAATACAAAACTACTGTCATGTATACACACACTGGATCTCCTAAGTACACAACTGCTTATGCCCTGACTTCCATATATTTGAGATCGTCTCCTAAGGTTTTTACTTTTCGTTTCTTTCAAAGTACTAACAATTCATGCTTCTCATAGAGCAGGAGATTAAAAAAAGGGAAGCAGGTGAACCCTTCATTTAACAAGAAAACAAATAAAACAAGATAACTTCTGCATGTCAAATTAAGAAAAAGAAATATCCGATTTCTGACATAAAACAGCAGCTACCCATGAAAAAAAAGGATCAAACAAGCAGGGCTGCATAAAGAGTAGTTCTTCATGCCCCTGGCACAGCATGCAGCATCATGGAGATTGAGACTGCAATATCTGGGTAAGGAAAGTGACTGGCACAGTCATTTTCTGTTGTCACAAACTTTAAGCAATGGAGTTATGGAATTTTCCTGCATGATGGGTTTTCTGTTCCTCTCGCCCTCCCTTCCACCAGCATCAGAAGGTGGCTTTCAGCTCCCCTGTGAACTCACCTGCCCACCGTAATTGAAGCAGTGTTTGTTGAAGACAGAGTTGATCTGGGGGTCCTGAAGAGCACTGAACAGCAGTGTCTGCCGGTAGTACTTGGACCAGTTGTTGAGGTTCAGCATTCGCACTCGGGAAAAGTCGACCCCGTGGGAATCCAGAGGCAGCAGGTTAATGTGCTTCATCAGGTGCTGCACAGACAGGTGGGAACATATCACTACTGACATCCCTCCACCCCACCTGCAAAAGCCTGAACTGCACAGACAAAGAGGGCAAGGACCAGCAAGACAGCACAAAATACAAACCACAAGCATCTCCCAAGGCAGGACTGTCTCAAATTTACTGACCTCAGCAAGAGTAATTTACTTGTTTTCCTGTCACAGAACTGAAAGTTACCATCTCTTCAGTCACCCCTAATAGTAACCTTTGCTTCCAATCTTCTCCCTGGGGCAAGCACAATGAATTTGTCTGTATTAAAGTCATTGGGCCCAAGGTTTCTGAGCTAAAAGAAGTCCAATTGCAGCTCGGCACCCATCACATTCAGGGAGAGTCTGAGTGCATGTAAAGACATTCACCTCATTTTGCCCTCAATGAATGATGCCTAGGACTGGCATCCCTGCGACCACATGGCAGGCAGTCACACCTAAAAAAAGAGGAAACAGGCTCCAAGGTTCATTCTTTGGATACTGTGCAGGCTCATGTGCCCCTCCTGGGACTCCTGAGGAAAGAAGACACCTCCTGGACTCATTGAAAATGCACAATAACATCATGTTGTCAAAATGCATGGCCAAGGTACCTCAAAGGCGTTTCTGTGTGGAAACCCACCATTTCAGTCCTGAAAACTTTTATTAACCCAAAACCAAAAAGCATGGGTTCTACCACATACTAGCCAAAAGTTCTATTTTCATTAAATGTACAGGAAAACTTTCATGCTATTCAACTATGGATACGACTAATGCTTAGGATCTCTGAAGTCAATGGAGACATGCAGCAGCTCCTACAGCTTTCTCGGGGAACCTGAGTTAGGCTGCAGAGGTTCCTCACATGGCTGCACTCTGACTGAGACACTGGGCAGTCAGACAGCTGGCATATTTTCTCCCAGATATGCTTAAAAGAATCATCATTATCTCACCCTCTGAGATAATTAAAACTGTCTAAAAAATATCTCTGATGAAATATACCACTAAGATTTAAAGACAAGGGGTGCTGAATACTGCCAAAATCTGTAGCAAGAATATTCTTAATATAAGGAAAACATGCGGGTGGCAGGAGGAAAAGGAACAAGCATACATGTCTGGAATCAAGTCAGTAAGAAACAGCAATACTGCTCGCTGCCAAAACTGAGTTACATCAGACAAACATGACACAGGATAACACAAAAATTAATATATACAGAAAGCGTACCAGAACATGTTCCCAGTTCTGCATCAGGTAAATATCTGCTTGATCAATTATGAGAATTTCTACTGACGACAGAAAATCAAAGTCTCTCTTCTTCTCACCCTCTGCGCCAATAACAGTCCTTATCCCGAGGGGAGAGGCAATGATGATGTCTGATGAGTAAAATGGTGCATAGAGTCTCATACTCTTCTGAAGAATTGCAACCCCTGTCCAACAACAATTGACAGCAAAATCTTAGTTAAGATCAATTATTAACCATATTCTTCCAGCAGGCTAAGTAACTCCCTACACCTCCTCTCCCTTGACACATACTGGTGATTTTAGCTGGACACAACTAAATCTGTTTCTGTCTGAAACTCTGCTTTCCTCAAAAAGTGCTTACCCACTCTACCCCCATTTGACAAGCATTTGTAAAATTTTCATGAAGTTCAGCCAAGTCTTTTAGTACTACTTTTTTCCAGTTTTTGCACAACCTGGACAAAATTTTTTGACTGAAACAGTTTTTTTGTGATTCTTCTGCTAAGCAGGGGATGAGGGTGCTGAAGAACTTTAGGGGTAAAAATGCAGAAATTACTAACTACTTCTTTCACCCTAAACCCTAAACTTTGGTCTCTGCCTTTAGGTATCTTAGTAGCTGTTACTTTAATCTGCCATGAAAGATTCAGTGTGGACCCCTTGACTATAAACTACCTTTATTCACAGGGCTGCAAGATCTACTACTAAACCTCAAAGGAAAAGGTTTCTAATATTACAACAACCAAAAGCATGACCAGTCTGCACCTTCCCTGCCTCTGCTTCTTACACCACATATTGCAGGGTATGTGCTGAACCAGCTTATGCATCACCTCTCATGTTATAGACAGCAAAGGGAAGGAATCAAATGAGTTTGTGTCGTACCTACATGGCAATATTGCTAGAACGCATAGTTTTCTGATCTTAAAAATCCAGCTAGCTCAGACCACATTCAAACCACCACTACAGTCTCTCCAACTTCTTTCCCTGCCTGTGTGAAGCCAGCTATCACAGGTATAGCTGAAGGCCCTTCCAAGAATTCTACAGTGGTGGGGGTCCCTATTGCTATTCTAACCCAATGATAGAAACTATTAAAAAAAAAAAGAAAAAAGAAAAAAAAGAAAGGTACAATTGGTTGAATTTTGATGAAGAAGATATCACTTGTCAGAGCATATACACAGTTTAGCAACATCAAGTCTTTTTTCTGTTTAAAAATGTGAAAGAGTGGTTTCAGCAAGGCATAACAAATGTGCTTTAAATTAGATCTTTGTTCAGAAGTAACAGGGTGTGAGGCACAGTAAGAAAGAGAAATTATTCTGCTTCTATGATTTGCTTCTGCAAGTAACAGTACTGAAAGTTTCTTCAAGCATTTCTTAACACCTAGTAAGTGGAACAAGCAGACTGTTATGCGAGAGGACTGAAAGGAAAATTATTATGCCACTCAAAGTAAGATGCTCTCAGCCTGAGAGATATTCACCAGGGAAGGAAGGAAGAAAGACTGTGACCTGCTTGTAATCTTCATTACATTTCTTGGGGTGCCAATTTATCTTTCAAGGCACAATATTTCAAAAACCTCTGATCTGTCAAGTTAAGTTAAAAAAACTGCCTTCTCATTTTGGCAGCTCCAAGAACTAAGCCACTGGCTAATTCTCTGCATACTGAGTTACTAAACAGCCCGAGATTACAATATTATGAAACAGTCTCAAATTTGCTGCTGGTCCAACACTCCTACTTGCTGGCTCCCTGTTTGCTTTCATGAAAACCATGGGCACCAAAGCAGAAGACTGCTTTGCTCAGTATTGAGCTTTAATTTTGTTCCAACCATTACCAATTACAAGAGACACTGTGAACAGGCTGATTAAACCCAAAAGATTTTTTTTTTTATAACTTTAAAGACTTTGCTGCATAATCAAGGCTATCTTCAAAATGAGGTGTGGGCAGTCCTGCTAGAATAATGCAGTCATTGCATTTTAAATGATTCTGAACTTGATGTGAAAATAATTACTTTTCTATTTTCTCTTTAAGTTCTGGTAGGGCAAGATTTTCAGAAAAATCCAAGTTGCCAGTGCAAAACCAGCAGGAATTCCAGAGAGCCTAGAGCCTCACCAGAACTTCCAGCCCTGACAGCTCCTAGACATTTGGGAAGAACTTGTTACTTCACAGCTCTTTACAAGCTAAAGCCTATTGTTCAGTAGGTCATTACCAATTCTGAAGTGGTCATCAATGTTGCCAGCAAAGACGGCTTCATAATCTTCAGGTCTTTTCAGGTTGGGGGGCTTCTCTTCTGGGTCAGAGCCAAACTCCCCTTTGAAGCGCTTTTTATTACTTACATCTATTTTCTTTTTGTCATTCACTTCAAGAAGACTGATGAAAATATGCACAATTCGCAGGGCGCACTCCCTGAAGGGCACTATCATCAGCACCTGCACAGATCAACAGTTACAATGGAATAACCCGTAAAAAGTGAACACTTACAGTAAACTATGTTAAAATATTTTTTTTAACTTGGATATGCCCCCGTGGGGCATTACAACCATCAAAACAATTCTGACAAGCAGTGGGGAAGGAGGATGCACTGGGGTGCAGTGTGCTCATGAACTGGTACTGGCCAGCGGCTCAGCTTGGCTCCCCATCTCACACACAGGGTACCAGGACAAGGGAACTGAAAACTAAGCACATTCTCCCATTCCCCCTCAGCCCCAGGCAACCAAGAGCTCCCATGACACAGACACAGGGCCAGTGGCTGGCTCCTGGATGGGTGGCAATAGTCTCTGCACAGAACTCTGACTGGGGAGTCAACACAGAAACCGAAGGCATTTGTCAGGTGTGCAGCAAACACTGAAACCCAATGCCAGAACTGTTCAGCAGGCAGCTGGCACATCAGTGACAGGCTGGCCATAGTTGGATCTGCCCAGTTATCAGCTAGAGAACTAGAGGATGCTGTGAATCCAGGGAGATTGGTTTAGGGCCCACTCCTCCAGCTATGACAGGTGGCCTTGACAATGGGACTGGGATTCCCTGAGATCTCCCAGGTACAGAAAGATCCTTCCGTGCGGGCAAGTCCTTACAAGTGCATAAAGACAAAAAAAATTTTGGCACAAACCACACTGGGTGACAGCCTACGCTCCCTGCACTAATACTGAAGATTGATGCGGAGGCACCTGTCTGTACTGGCAGATTTAGGTACAGAAGCAGGACAAGGTGATATGTCAGTCTGTAGTGGTAGGAGGACAAACAAAGAGGTAAGTCAAACTCATGGCTGGGCACAGAGACAGGCTGGCTGACGACCCTGTGCTCGCTGCTTCTCGCAGGCCCTTTGCCTTGACCACAAAGGACAACTTCCAGGCAGGACAGAAGGGTGTGGAAAGCCACATGCCCAGGAACCTGTCACCTGAGAGAGCAGGAACAGAAACACCTCTGGATAAACTACCAGGGTGTTTGTACAGGCAGCAGGGAGAGGATGGGGGAATCACGTTAAAGGAGCTCTCTTACCTTAGGTCTGGTGAGCCCCTGATCCCTGTAGTCATCCATGCCGGTCCCTGGCTTTCGGTCTCTTCGTTTGGCATTGTTGCTGAGCACCTGGGCATTTGCCTTCAGAACATGGTTCAAGGCATGCAAGCAGTAAGCACGCCGGATTTCTTCTCCATTTGTTAAAGCATTTCTTTCTGGATAGAACAAGTCTCGGTACGTGTTCATGATAGAGAAGAGCTCTCTTTGTAAGGGGGTAAAAGAGGAATCGCTTGGTTTGTTCACTGAGGACAGAAATTGTTTATTTACTTTTGGCCAAGTGGACTCTAACGGCTTGTGGAGATAAAGCTGTTTCACATCAAATTCTTTGTCTGCTTTCAAAGTTTTATGTTTCTCCAAAGTGTAAGAAAAGGTTAGCTGGCCCAGACTTGGCCACTGAAAAAAAAAAAGCCAACAACAAAGACGAGTCATGTATCAAACTTGGTACACTTAAAGGCAAGTCACCACAGCTGGCAGTTTAATCAAGTTCATGAAATTTAAGAAATTACCTTTTCATAACTCAAGTTGAAACCTTTTTTTCAATATGCAATCTCTTTTAGAGTCTGCCAGGGTAAATAACAATAAACTTGAGCTCAGTAGATCTGGACAGATCTTGCAATGATGTGTCTGTAACTGTTCTCATTTTACAGAAAACTGAGGACGGATGCAATTTTCTGCCTAACCCACCCAGCAAATCAGAGGCTCAAACCAGGGAAAAGATGAAAACCCTGGACTCCAACTATGCTTACCAATTGACCACACTGAGGTACATACTTTAAATAAAGATGAAACCAAACCCATTAGGGGCTAATCCCAGCAGTTCTGATTCAGTTGCTAAATGAAATTTTGCTGGGTGTCTGTCTGATTTTGAGGGCCAAAGCTATCAGTGCAGTAGTGAAAAACTCTAAACTTTAAGCCTTCTGCCATGCAAGATGTCCCCAGCTATTCCTATAAAGTAGCTACACCAATTTAAGCACACATATTATGAACTGCTTCAGGTGGCACTGGTAATTTTGGCCACCATATTCCAAAAAAGAAAAGAAGTGAATCAAAATTTAAAAAAAAAAAAAATCACAGCTTTCTCTCTGACTAACTAACCATTGGATATCTTCCAATGAATGTCACCCAGCATATGGCTGACCAGAATGGAAGGCAACCCTCCAAAACAAAATCAGATGTGAAAAAGTTAGGAAGCAAGGATTTGTCTGAAAATGAGTATTCTGAAAACCAATATTCTCTGTTAAGCAGTGAGGTGGTTTTCTGGTACTTTAATTCACATATTATTGCCAGAATTAACAATGTAAGTATTAAATTCCCCTTCACCAGCTTGTCAATGCCACCCTGAAGCAAGAACGTGAAAGTGCATCGCAAGTACTTTTAAAACCTCACAGGTTCAGCTGCAGAGCACATCCCTGGCACTAAGCTGTCACCACTCAGAAACAAGCCCTGTTTCTACCCTGTGTCAAGGTTTTGGGACCACAGATCAAACTCTAAAGCTACGTGTTTCAGATGTGTTACCATGTGCCTACAGAACAGCAGACTTCAGATTTCAACTCCTGCCCAGCACTAAGTGAATGAGAAAACAGTTCAACAACAACACAGTGACAAAATCTTGATAATTGCAGTGCCAGCAGCTAATAATAACAGTAACAATCTACTTCATTTTTATATAAAAAAGGATTATTTTAATCCAGGCATCTTTAGGAACTCTGGATGGGTACAGAACACTATTACCTGGCTTTGACTTGAAGTTTTAGAGAGCGTAGACATTTTCACTATTTCTTTTTCTTCAAGTTCTTTGTCCATGTGCTGTTTAAATGGATCTATTTATAATAACAAAAAATAGCCTGAGAACTATTGCAGCTAATAGTGGAATCAAGTTTCAGAATGGATTTGCAAATGAGACGAAGAGTTTCCATGCTGAAACACCACAATTAAAACTAGTTATTTCAAAGCACTTGGAGATGAGAGAAAGGATGTCAAATTCTCTCTACAAGAAGAGAGAGAACAGATTTGACAGATTGCTTTTTTTAAAAAAAAAGAAGCACTTATGAAAGTACTAGAATTTTCAAGTACAAAACAAGTGTTGGACAGGAAACCAATATGTAGTAGAAAACACTGTGACAATTTTCTGCCTTTATCTTGGACTTGTCCATTGCCTGCAGGTGAAAAAGGCTGTCAACAGTAAAGTCCCAAGTGAACTTCCTGCCTTTCCTAATTTCTAAACAGTTCTGCCCCAGGCTTTGGCTAGTGATATGAACACAGTTTGCAATAAAGCACAAAAATATTAGGCGGGTTTTGGAGAAGGGAGGCAAAAATTGCCTGAAGTGAGCAGAAGTCTGATTTATCAAATCAGCGTTTCTTTTTGGAAAGGAAAGGAGAGGCAAATAACTGTTAAATTATATTATATTCAAAGACACTGGCACGCGCAAAATCACATGCAAAGCTTATTTTAAAAGCCAAGCCCTGTATCCTGCTTGCAGCACAGCAGTGCTCACTGCATAAAGAAAACTAATTAGGGAACGCTAGTGCTTGCCAACAAATATCCAGCCCACGTACAAATTATCCAGGCAAAAGTCAAGACATTTGCTAATCATGACACTGCTGAGAAAATCTTCCCAGCAACACAAGTGAACAGAGTAACATTGAACTGTACTACAGGCTCTCTCCTCAGCTGAGTTTTACTGATTTCAGCGTTTTTCAGATAAAGTAGAGGGAATAATAGGATGCATTTTCAGGAATTCTAGTGACCTCAGGACCAGAGTAGAAATTCATCCCCTTTCTGCTATCTTAGGTGACTCATTTTCTCCATTAGATTCTAAAGACAATTCCAAGCTACAAGAACCCACTGAGAAGTAGTGCATCATTTACAGGTGGAACAAAGCTGTTAGGATACTTACCATGCAGTTGGAGACCTACCATTCTCATTAAAATCCAATGCCAACAGCCTAAGTCATATTCTTATGGTAACAAGAACGAGCTGTTTTTTCTATCACATGGCCCTTTGATGCTTCCACACATTTCGTGTATCAACCAGGCTGCCTCTCAGATCTGATGTCAGCTGCTGCTCCAAGATGACAAGCCAGCATCACTAGGGATGCTACAAACATATTTCTCTCTCTCAAACTATGCCATCTGATATTAAAGCCACAGAGCATGAAATATGAGCAGAAGCTCTGCAAGTGCCAATGTGTGACATATCACACCCGTGCAACACAGTTATTTCTATTACATATGGTGGGATGACTCCAACACTGGAGCTCCGATGCAATCGGTGCACTCAGATTCTGGGCTGTACCCTTAAAAGGCACCACATGTGCTCTGCTGATGTCTCATACCTTCCTGATCCTGGTGCAGTGAGACTCCTCTGCATAACCTTCAAAATTCTGAGAGCCCTGAGCATTTGTCTAAATTACTGTGGCTGCAGCATGCTCCTCAGAATCTCACCTCTAACTCCACTGAGTTGTGAAGGATGCCCTCACAGGTCAGCTCTGTGATTATCTCTTGTGCTGTTTGTGCCAAGAATATCTTCCACAGTCAAGTGCAGGCTTGCAAAGCCCCTCATATTACACTGGCTTTTAAAACTACTGTTAAGGCAACAGAACAAGATAAAACCCTCCACACACATTTCTAGTTCTCGATACCTCAGGCTTTATCAGTCATAGCTGAAACCAGGCACAAATCCCAGTCCACAGGGGCTACAGGAAACAAATGGTTCAGCTACACAACTGCACTAGCATGAAGCATCCTTAATGGAACCAGCTCACACGTAGGCAATGCCATGAATAATGTAGTGGAAGAACTCAGAAGCTGTACAGTGTATCCTTAAGGTGTTTGATAATTTAAACATGCTTACAGATACTCTTCTAAACACACACTACCTTCTGAAAAAGCTTGTGAAGAATTGCCATCTCTTGTATCTGCATTGCAATCTCCACTCTCCTCTTCCATGAAATTGGTTTCCAAGCTAAATTCAGATTCATGTTTCACATCAGTAAACTCTTCAGTTACTCCATGACATGGGTCACCAGAGGTGTCTGGTCCATCGTCCTTCTCCTGGCCGAGCATCTGCTCTGCTGTGTCTGTAGCTGTAAATTGTTAGAGGGAGAAATGGGTTATTTTCTCCTGGAAAAGTTACTGTTTGGAGATGTTGTTCCCTTTGAGTTACTGATTTTTTTCTTCCAATACTCTATCAAAAAAGATAAAAGCAGGCTTTGTATTCTACAATAAAGATGACTTTTGGCTAGCATGACCAATGTTATACAATACAAAATGTTTTCCCCCAGAGAAAATTAAAAAAGTAACCTATTTGGGGAATATAACTTTCCAAAAACCCCAAATAACTGAAAAAAATTGAAAGTGGACTCCTCTCTCCAAGAATTTCTTCGCCAACTTCATGAATGAGAATACCTCGTCATAAAGGCGGAGGTTTCCTCCCAGTTTACATACTCTTTCCTCTGCTATGAGGCAAACCTTTCCCTCCCCTCGGTGGCAGCAGCCAAGCCAGATGCTGCTCAAGAGAACAGCTTGCATCTCCCATGAGTGGGTGAGAACCCCTGGTATGCTGCTCCATGTGGTTTTCCCCTGTGCTGCCGCACAAACAACATCTGAGGAAGCAGCAGCGGGCTGTCTGACGGAAAATGAGCACAGCTACCCTTTCCCCTGCTAAACCCTTCAGCAGCTGCTGCTCCCACCCACACCGAGGCAATGCAGCAACAGTCTCCAAGGCAGAAGAGCACCCAGCCAACAAGCCAGTCTACACCAGGATCCTGGCTAACATCATAGGTTACTCAAACAACATTTACCAAAGCATGGGAAAAGACAAACTACCTTCTTCCTTCTCTGCTACATCATTCTTATCTTCTTCATCTCCATCTGCTTCTCCAGTCTCCTGGGACCCTTCACTGTCCATTTCTGCCTCACTTTCCTCAGCTTCTTCTGATTCGCTTTCATCGTCCTCTTCCTCACTCTCAGACTCGGGTGAGGTCTTTAGGGTAGCCAGGAGCTTATGATATACAGAGACCTGTTCCACTTCAGTCTCCGAATCACTTTCTGAACTTGATTTATCAGAATTCTCGGACTGGAAAGGAAAACATGAGTGTAACAGCAACAGTAACAGTCTATTATTAGGCAGCAGTCAAACACCCTCACCTCTACTCCCATTGTTATGTTTCCCCTCTTCCATATAATCCTTATGCAGATGCACTGGAATTTTTCAAAAGCCACCATTTTATAGTTATGCTGGACATCTCCATTTACATTTTGAAAGCTTCTTGGGGGACAGGCTGAAGTGCCTTGTTCTGCACTGATTTGACTTGGAGCGTCACAAAATCTGGTTATTTCAGTGTCAGCTAAGTGAGGGCATTTGATCTCCACGGACAAGTTATTTACTGAACTGGCACTAGACTCTTCTAAGACTGAAAACTGTAGAAGGGCACCCACACAAGAGACAGAGCACGCTGGAAATGCTTCTGGCTTTCAAGAAGGTAAGTGAAACAGCTGTCACTTGACAACTGACAAAGGACCAGGCCAGAGCATTGGTCAGGTTTGACTCAGCTGGACAGCTCTACACTTCAAATGAGCCAGACTCAGAGCCAGTTCTGTCCTGGGCTTGCACAAACCAGTGTCCAGATTAAAGCCAAAATTTTAGTGAAACAGGAGTGTAGGCACACCACCATTTACTCCTTTCAGCTCCAAAAGGAAAAAAAATCAGTAAATACTATATTAATGCACTAAATTGTTAAAGGAAACAAATGAAACAGAGTAATTAATTTTTCCACATTAAGACTTCAAAGCATTCTATTAATCTGAAGATAAAGGAGGTTACCAAATCCTGACTGAAAGAAAAGTAAAGCACTGGCAATCTGAGAAAGAGGAATGAGCATTAACATATTTCTTTGTTCAACAGAAAATAAAACATCTCCTAACTCATGCAACACTAAGTTTGTTAACATTATTAAAATAACTTAAAGCATGATCTAATTTTCGCTGTGACAAAGTAATATGCAAGAAAACCAAGAACTGCTGTTATTTGCTGCTGCTTCTGCCCTCTCATGGTATTACAGTCTTGAGTTAGACGTTGTAGAGAACAACTGAGAGCCACACAAGAATCACGTTCACTTTTTTCTCCTAAATACTTGTTTTCTAAATGGAAAAACTTAATCAGGCTGAATAACTTGGTAACACAAAATGCAGTTTTTCACTTCACTGAAATACACAAAGATGACAGTAAGGAATAAAAAAAAATACATTACCAGTTCACATATTTGAGTTGCTTCTGGTCTTCCAGAAACCCTGAAAAGAAAGCACTGAAATATCTTACCCTGTCAATGATGTAATATACAGGATGAAAGAGATGAGGGGAAGAGTGAATTGATCAGTTGTACAAGCTTAAAGAAGTTAAAAGAACGCTTAAAACTAAAGCATCACGCATTTCTCCCTAAGAAAACAGACTGGCACTTACTCTGAAGGGTCACCCACGCAGGTGATGCTACACTCTGTACATGAAGCCCAAGTGCTCAAATGTTACAACTGATCAATAGAAGTTTTAAGTAAAACCCAGCTTTAATCACCAGATGAGGTGTTAAAGCGAATTTAAAAGAATCTAGCTACAAGGGTAGTTTGTAACAAAGTTAATCAGAGCAAGAGCCTACCTGTAGCACTAAATACTGACCCGTGAATTGGGAAAGAGACACAAACTACAGGAAAAATAGCATTAATTAACCAGTGTTGGGACTGCAATTCTGCGAACAAGGCACTGTCCAAGCTGGGCTTCAACCAACCTCAACTTCTTCAAGAAGATGCAGAGCCCTGAGCGGAGCATCCCCGTACAGGGTGACAGCAGGACACTTCCCAGAGGACAAGGCTCTGCCTGCCATCCCAAGCGACACAGGCCGGGGGAGAACAGACCTTAACACGACGTGCCTGCTGCTAAAGGCACTTGTTAAAGCGGTGACAAAGCCTCGGGCTCCCGAGGCTTTACAGCAGCACCAGGCGACGCAGCACCTGCACCGGCGGCTCTTCGCCCGCAGCCGGCACCAGAACGGGCCCCCAGGCTCGGAGCCCCCGGAGAGGCGGGCGCCGTGCCCAGGTGGGCACACCTGCCGGCACACACACCTCGGTGCGGCCCCGGGGCATCGCCGAGGGCCGCGGCACACGGACCGGGCCAGCTGGAGCCCCGGGGAGCCCGGGGGCCGGCCCGGTGCCCGCAGGGGGCCCCGCTCGCCCTGCCCTGCCCTGCCCCGCCGGAGTTCCCGACATCATCCGCAGGAAAACCCGAGCCCAGCTTTGCTGCCTTCCGCCCTCCTCCCGAGCAGCCCACCGCCCTCCTCCCGAGCAGCCCCCCGCCAATTCCCGGCGCCCACCTGTCGTGGAAGGGATGCTCCTCCCCGAACTCCCGCAGGTGCCTCCTCTGCCTCTTGCTGAGGCCGCGCAGCAGCGCCCGCCCGCCGCGCCGCTTCCCCATCGCCGGCGCCACGTGTGCCGGCCCTGGGCATGCCGGGGCGAGGCGGGGCCGGGGGCGGGCCCTCTGCTCCGGCCCCCTCCCCGGAGCCTTCCCCGAGTCCTACGGCACGGGGCAGGGGAGCGCACCCGGGTGGTTCCGCAGTACCTGCGGGGAGGGGAGTCCGTGACCTCCGCGGGGTTTCTGTTCCTGCGCTCGGTCACCGCGGTGAGGTTCTTCCTGCGCATCAGTTCCTGCCCCTCGCCAGTGCCTCTCGGCAATGCTCGGCACCACTGACAGGAGCCTGCACCCAGCCTCTTGGCACTCCCCCTTTACATATTTATGCGCATTAATGAGGACGAGTCAGTGAGTCATTGAGAGGATGCTCTAAGCTTTATTTCTGTGATGGTTTTTTTAATTCTCACAGCATTACAGATGAATGCAACGTTACTTCTGACCTCCAGCTACGGAAGCAGTGATGATCTTTAGATCATCTGATCTTTAGATCAGTCTGACCCACCCTCTCCCTACCTTGGGAAACACGGCAAATGGCCTATTCAGGTCTTGAGATACAGCATCTTCCCCAGCTGACCCAGGATCTGCGGTACTTTGCTAAAAACTACACATTTTCTGGGAAAACATCTACAGTAAAGCCAGAGGAAGAGACCCAACAGAAGTCCTTAAAGTTCAGACTGCTTTATGCTAGAAGGTAAAATCAAAAGCTCCAAATGAAACCACACTAAATTCTGGATCTTCCAACATCTTACTGCTGAATCTTACTGAACGCTGCTTAAGGGTGAAGTAAAATGCTTTAGTGTGTACAGGGATAAACAATTCTTCAGAAACCACCTTACATTTTGTCAAATAAAGTAAATTCAAACTCAATTCTTGACTTTGAAGTTCTTTGTATTCCTTATATCCTCATGTTTCTGTATGATCTAGCAGAAACTCCTCTGATCTTTAGTAAGGAGAGGCTATAAATGGAGTCGGTATGGTAAAACACACACAGTAGGTTTCAGTTTGTCTCCCTGAGTACAAGAACTAAGTGAGAGCAAAGGAATTGCAAATAGGATGGAGGCATGGAGTTTTTTAGGGAAAAATGGTTCAGCAGCTGGTGATTGTAGCTTCTCGATTATCTTGACTTCTTGTCTATCTTGAGGGCATCCATGGATTTGACTGAAGCAAGCAAGCACATTTTACACTGCAGCCTCTGGGAGTTGTTAATCCCACTGTTTGCCCCTTCAATAAACCCCTCTTTTGTGGAGGAAATCGTCTTAATCCAAACCACTCTACTGACCTGCTTTAGGGAGTACCCTGCAGCAGACAGACATCGGGAGCAGTCGGCTGTGCCCAGCAGCAGAAATTCCCTTAGGAGGCTCTGTCAAAGTCAACACGTTATGTAACAACACCAACTAAAATAAACAACTTCCAGCTACCAGGTTTTTTGTATGGAGTTGGCAGCCATGCTCTCTAAAAGGAAAGCAAATCAATCCTGCCTCTGTCAGGAGTGTGAAAAAGGAGGTCGATTTGTATATTGCAAAACTGTTTTTTATTGACTTCTACAATTTGGCATGGGGAGACGACAGCAGGAAGAGCAGGAGTCTGTTCAGAGCTGAATTGTGAGAGCTCAGGAGCTCTCTGGGGACTGAACCTGGGTGCAGCTGCTAAGGCAGTGAGTGGTTGGAAGCCTCCGCATTCCTTTGTGTTTAAACAAAAAGGGGAAATAACAGGATCTTTGTGGCAGTAAGGTTATAGCTTTGAGTTAAGGGTTTTCTGTACACTTTTTCCAAAATTCTGTCTATGGTATCTCACACTACTTTGTGGAGTTTTGGTATGCTTTTTAGTATTGTCTTAGGAACTAAAAATGCATTGATCTCATTCTTTTATGATGCTCTGAATGCCAGCACTTACTTCTGTGACCATTTATTCACACTTATTTTGACAGTAATGGGACAGTTTTTCTAGCAAGAAAAACTATCTTTTCAAGATTTGGGCCTGTAGCTTAATGTCGACTGTGACCCCCCTCTCCTTTCATCCTGACTTCCATTTAACCCTTGAAACCGAAGATACTCCAGGGATTGCTTTCTTCTTTCTGCTCAACTCCTCCCTCCCTCCTCCTCACACCTTGTGTGAGAGGGATCCTGCTTGGGCAGCATTTAGTGTTTAGGATTAAACTACTTAAAACACTGTGGTGCCATTCACAAGCGTCTTAGGGGATGTGCTCCCCAGAATAACACCTCAGCTCCCCCCCTGTGGCGAGGCAGTGGCAGGAAAGCTGCACTGACACCGGTATCCCATGGACTGGAGAGCACATAACCAGTGTTGGAAGATAATCCTTTTCTTAGATCTCTCCACTTGAAAATTTTCAACCAAATTGCTAACTGAACTTGTATTTCTGAAAGAGTGAAATCATGCAAGTTACACTGGAGCTCCTAGTTACTAACATGATAACATATCACCAGCATCTCTGATTTCAGCAATAGTATAGTAAAGAAAAGGAAGGTAAAAAAGCTTGCATTATTTGTAATCTGTTCTGCTGACCCGATTCTGTCAGCAGCCACAATTAAATCCTGTCAGCAGAAGTCTCTTGCTGCTACCTGTGCATCTCCAGCACTTTTATCTGCATGACATGTTCCAGAGACAGATGGGTTATAAAAGCTGCTTCCTTTTAGAGAACTCTGCTAACCTGAACGTAATGGATTCCTCCTTCCTAGCTCATTGCCCTCATTCTTTTGTTTCATGTGCAGCAGCTTACTTCCATACTTTTCTTCTCTGTTTTTCTACTTTCGCTTTTGCCCGTTCCCTTGTGAGATGACATACTTTTCATTTTAGTGTATGTTTTTAATTGGAATAAATGGTGATCGTATTCTCTTTCTATGCAAATGCACAAATAGAGAGCTAAACTGAATAATTTGCCCTAAGTTACCTAAGTGTATATTACACCATGGACTTTAGCATATAGCTTATAAAGTTGAATGCTCATTTATTTATTAAATGCACTTTTGTGGTATATAGTAAAAAGAAAGGTGTGTGACTTAAGACCTTTTCTTATTGCAATGGGAAGGGCAAGAGATAGCTTCCTGTCTTACCTCATCTCAGACTGTCCTTGCTTAATTTTCTCTGTCACCTCTTTCCATCCATCACTCCTTCCCTGGTAACAGCTGGCACCTATGCAAAGGGAAGTACCTTGATGTGTCCTTGATGTGCCAGTTGCATAAATGTAGAGAATAACAAGAAAGTAAATACCAATGAAAATAAAAAAGCAGAGCCACAACCAAATATAGTGTTCAGCAGCTGTTGACTTAAAATATAAGCCGGAATTTTTATCTCACAAACTCCACAACCTTTCTGCTTACTTACAGCCTACTGAACAAACTGAAAGCTCTGCACAAGAATGTGAGCACCTCTGGAGCTGGCCAATTCCACAGGCCAGTTCAGCTGCTGGACTTTCAGGAAGCAGTATGACTTTTTGGTGAAAGAAATGATGCTGTTATCTTCTGAAGGTTAACACAACCACCCTTTGAAGCATGGCCATATTTAAGGCAACAGATTTTTAAAACTTCTTTATCCCCCTTTCTCTAGTATTAATGATTAACCAAAAGTTATTCAGGCAAATATTTTTTACTTATGTATTCAAGTTACTTGTTTGTTTATTCTTAAGCAACATGATTTTAGCTAAGAACAGAACTGCTGGGGACTTTTGTACTAAGCCTCTGTTCTCAAATAGCCATATTTAGCGTAATGCTTTTATTTTGCTGATAGAAACTAAGTTTGGAAACTGCTTTGCCACTGGTTTTACGTTTGGAGTTTGATTGTTTTGGGTTTTTTTTGCCAGTGTGAGCTGTATTTCAAGTGATGTTATTGAAAATCAAGCTGCAATTCTTTTGACAAATGGCTGATACATTTACTGATGCTGTAATTCCTTACACTGCAGTTACTATAATGTATTATCCATGTAAAAACCACTACAATGATTTTAGTGTTCTTTAAAGAACTACCAACCTTACAAGCTGAAGAAATACAGAATATGGAGAATAAAGTAACATCTTAAATATAATACATCTTAAAATTTTAGTCAGTTGCGGGGGACGGGGGCCTGGCATTTTAGAAAGATGGAGGGTGTGCTAACCACAAAAGCTGCCTGAATCCATGTGTTGTCTATAGCAACATTAGCTTAAAAAAACCCCAACCCACAATCATTTCTGTAGAAGCATATATAATGCAGTAGAGAGTTTAACTGCCAGCTTGTATGCCAGAAGCGGAAAAACTGAATGTGAAGGAAGGGGATGGATCACAGCCCTCAACCTTCTGTGGGCACTCAGAAAAGTGAATACACTCTTTGCAGTGTTTCAAGACCAGTTCTGCAGTACATCCACGCCCAGTTTGTAGAAAACAGAGAACATAAGGCCAGGTTTTCCAACCCCTGATACCCTGCACTAGGACAAGTTACATAAGGGTATAGGTTTTAATGAGGTGCCAGAGAAAAGTGGAAAGAAACCTGTATTATTACTTCCTCTGCTTTTGGGTGGGTGTCAACATTAGGGAAGAATTGGTCCTTTTAAAATTGATGCTATTTAAAACACTAGAATTTCTTTTTCTCCTAGCAGTTACTGGACTAATCTATGTTATAATTTATGTTCCCTCTTGGATAATGCAAAATTATTGTTTTGGTCTGAACATTTCAGCACTGCATTTGATTTCTGATGGCAAATTCTCCTCTTGAATGTCTTAGCAGCATGGCCCCTGCAGGCTAAAGTGGCTCTAATCAGTTCTAGGTACCTAAAGTTGCTGTACATGTTTGAAGTCTTGTTGGTGTAACTCATGATGCTATTGTGTCTCCATAATGTAGACATTGTAACTTTCTCTGAGCAAAAGGTGAAACTTTTGTACTCTATTAGGGAAAAAGCCCTATGAATTTTTTCAGTAGCTAATATTAAAAAATCCCCTTATTTTGAATTGGAAACATATTCTAATACTGAGGCAAAAAAAAATTAATATTTATGTAACAGGAGAGAATGAAATATGAGTGGTAATAATGGGCTGATGTACAAAAGACCTTGCTTCAGGAGATACTGAGTGCTCTTTGATAGTATCACCTGGCATTTTAAGTAAAAAGAAGAAAATTTGCACTTTTTATCACTCATGTTCCATGTAATTCAATAAACAGCATTTCAAAAGAAAGGCATGTTTTGTTAAGAGTACTAGAAGCTTTGAACAGTGAGACAGGTACAGAAAACCCCAAACCCCATAATGCTGTCCTCTTACTATACGCGAGTGTTGCAGAAGAGAATGGTTACATGAGCCGTGTGCACCTACCTGAACCTGAATAAATTGTTTGTGTTAAAGGTTGGGCTTTTTCCTGTACCTCTGTGATTTCTGTAGCTTAGGGGAATGGCGTCAATTGTGGTGCTGAGTATACAGGGGCATGCAGGGGTTCGCTGATACGCTGTCACACACACACACAGAGCCCCTGAGGACCTCAGTGACTTATCACGTTTGGCTTATTAATGACTGTCAGAAATGTAACTTCCACTTTTCACCACACAAATGGATGGAGATTAATACTGTGGTTTTGTGGAAAAAAACCCCTGAACTTTAGAAAACCACAACAGTCAGAGGGAAACCTGAGGATGAAATGTTTGAATAGGAGCAAGAAGTCTCCCCAACTTTTATGATGGGAATACAATTTTAGAAGCCAGTTGTGCTATTTTTGTGGCTGCAAAAATGTGGAAACTAGAGGAAGGCTGGCATTTCCTAATGGCACTCGTTAGGAAAACCCATGAGCACCATGTGAGGTTCTATTCCCAAATTTCTAATCTGAAGGGACAAATAGACTGCACCAGTTTTAGTGCAGTTCAATCTAAGAGAATAGCAGACTTGAAGGAGTTTTAACTACAGCTTTATATTACATAGAATAAACCTGCTTATGTCACAACTTCCTGTGTAAATGACTTTCCCTTGGATTTGCTGTATTTCCAGTGCTCCCTGGAATAACAGATAGATAGTAATTAATTTCCTGGCACATGAAATGCAGAACTGGTAGGAAAGACTTCTAAAGCAAGAAGCTTTCTGTATAGTCAGATTAAAGCTAACATGACAATTAAGTTGTGGTAGCGGTATGATTAAGACTAACTGTAGAAACTAAAATTGAAGTAACATTCCAGACATGACTGATGACTTCTGGCACATATAAAGAAGAGAAATACATGCTCTAGAGCACTTCAATTAAATGCCAAGAATAAATTCAGACTGTTTCTTCAAACATCACACTAAATGATACAGAAGCTACTGTTCATGAATTGCTTTTGTACTGAAAGATGCATACGGTAAATGAACCCTGGGTATCTTGGAAATACAGAGTAATTTAGTAATTTACACAGACTAATTTAGATTTTAAAATATCTTAATCCATAAGTAATAGGATTCTGCCACAACTGCCTTTCAGCAGAGCTTCCCTGACAATTTTTAAATGGTTAAATGGCTCAAAGAAAAGTAACACAAGTGAATGCTCTGATTTACATAATACATTGGTCTGTATTTTTGACACCTAAAGTAGGCTGCCACCTGTTAGTCACAAAGTATTTGTGGACGGAAATCCACCTCCAGTTTACTGGCAGTGACCAAGGATTTTAAAGATTGAATGGAATTGAAAACTTACCTATCTTCAGTGCCAATATTTAGCACAGCTCCTATTCAGACTAACTACCGATGGAATGAAGAAGTTTCACTGTCATATCTAACAACCACTTCCATGATACTTTTCTTAGTATTTGCTACTGATCTGTTGGTTTCTGTAACAGACTTACATGGCATCTACGATCCTTGGGAAAGCATTTTGTCATACTGGCAGATGTTAGACATCTACCCATACAAGCCTGAGGATGGTCATAAAGCAGTCTTCTAACAGTGAGGAACTGTACTCAGAAACACACCATTTTCCTCTTGTTAATGCAAATAGTTTGGGTTGTCTGCTTTTAAATTAGGGAAAACTTAATCACATATTTGCATATTGGTCTGTGTTCTTGAGTATTTTCAGTTCTTTTCTACTGAAGATATTCCAAAGGGCTCAGTGAGAGTACAACAGCAGGCTAGAATGGAACACAGCTGTGTACAAAGGGATAGAAGGAACCTGACTGGATTTCAGACCAGAGGTGTCTGTCCTTGAATGCCACACAGATTACAGAGGGAGAGAAAGCAAAGGTAATTAGGCTGTTTATTGTTGCTGAAGTTCATATACAATAAAAGTCCATCTAGAGAGACAGGGCAGTAGCTTAACCAAATATCTAAGAATCTCTGGATGACTGACATGGGTTAAACTTCTCTGTTAGAGATGAGGCTAATGCAGTATCAGCCAAGGGTGAGAGCAGCAGTATTAAGAATCTGTGTCCTCACTGTAGGGCATGACTGCAGGCCACTGGATACTGGAAGTCAAATTTTGCTTCTGTATGCTGCCAAGTATTTTCATTCATCCTTCCTTCATAAAAAAGGCAGTGATATAGAACAGATACTGAACTGATCCTAAGGATTTAGTTCAGTTCAATGCTTGAAAAGCTACGGCCTCTCCTTAAGACAGAAGTGCTGGTTTACACATACAGCAATACTGACAGTGGTTTGACTCCTTCATATTCAAATGGCAGTTCTAGGAAGGGGGGGATGCTTAGCTGTGATGCACAAAACATCCTATGTGGCATATGTTGCCTTGGCTTCAGGGCATGGAATTGGTGATCCTGGCAGTTTTGCTATGTGGATGTAAAAGTGGGCACTTCAAAGAGCAATCATTTAAGCTTTGAATGACTGACTCGTAAGAACACACTACAGCATGCTCAGATACTGATGTTTATAAATGGTATGAAGCACTTCCTCTAAAATGCAGACAAAAATTTTCTGACTGAAAATGAGAGGAGAAGGGGAGGAGGTAGGAAGATGAGTCGAGACAAGACCTAAAACAATGACTGGAGTATTGCTGTTGGCACTTGCTAAGAAAGGTGGCAGAAAGCAAAACTGGAGAAACGTGGGAAAAGAATGGGAAAAGAAGTAAAGAATGGAAATAGTTTATCCAACAAATTAGTTTATCCAATTGGTAACTGGGCAACAATCTGGCATCTGTAATATTAAACATCGCACAAATGTGAGGTAGATTTCCAAGTATTTCAGAATTAAGAAGCCATCTAGTATCAAAAGGAGATGATGAATTTATACATATTTATATATACCCACTTTATACAACTTATAAATGACCAGAGTTATTGATCATAGAATACAGTCAAACTTCTTCACTTTATAGCTGTTCAGTCTACATGTAGTGGAGTTATAAGTGAGAATAATTTGATGAAACAAGAGTTTGCAAAATTTCATTATAAGAGAACTTTTATTTACAGTGGACTATCTCAGTAAACTAGGTTGATAGGAGCAATGAATTCCAGTACTAACAGAGTCAAGTACTTGGTGTGTTCATGACTTGACTTCAGTTTCGTCTACTTGAGGTAGTGTATCCCAAATTGGTTTCTTAATGTGTTCAGGTATTTTCTCTATCTTAGTCTAAAAGGAAAACAAAACAACCATTTATTACACCAAATAGCTAACATCTAACTGCTTTATTTACTCTAGTTTGAGATATGACTCAGATTAAAAATGCCATCTAGTGGTACTTCCAAGCAATACAGACTCTTTACCGTGGAGTACTTTGGAAAAATGTTCCTTCTGAATTACACCCATTTCCTTGGCTGACTTTCTAAAGACTTCAGTAATTATTGGTGCTTGCATCTGGACTTAAGTCTCATAAATTACTTAAGTTAATAATGTGGGTGGAAACTTACCTTTTTTACTTCCATGGCAACCCCTTCAGGTAAGTTTCGTTGCACATACTCCAAGTAAACTGCAGCAGTACTGCTTGTTAGGTATTTTAACTAAAACAGAAGTAATGTTTTTTAATTGACTACTATTACTAGTAATTCAAACAGAAAAAAAACCCCAAAAGTTTGCCCTAGCTTATTTTTAGCTCCTGCTATGGGACCAAACATCTTACAGGAAAAGCAGTTTCCATAATACTGAGCAGAGGTGGTTGATCTGTACTCAACTCTCATGCAAGTATGAAATAGTTACTTCACTCCCCAAAACTGAACATGCTGCCTGGGATCACAGGCAGTGATTATCATGGAAGTGGTGGATCTCAACACTGCAGGTATCAGATGAAATTAATTCCAGGTTATGCAAGAATTACCAGCTTTTGTATACTCTCAAAAGTTCAAGCCTATTATAAATCCTGCAACTCCAGAGTTTCACTGAGTTACTGATCTTTCAGTTTCTCCTGGTTCCACTGAAATACTGATGTTTTAGTTTTTCCTGAAAGGCAAAAATAGTGCGGTCTATGGTCTTATAGTCTATGGGCAGCCACTTGTACTGCAGTGATGTCTGAGGACTTACAGTCCCATTTTGCTAAGCACTGTGTGAATATACAGTAAGACACCTAGGAGCCACAAAATGCTGGCAGTAAACCTTTCTTCTAAGAAAGTCAACCACAGCTGTATTCTAAACCATACAGATGTCTGTGTCATCGGCCACAGAGCTTGTGGTTTGTCTCTGCTTCCTTTCTTGTATTTCCTCCATGCAGTTTTAGTGTGCCACATGATGCTGCATATGGCAGAAGTATGTCTGTTCAAAACCATCAAACTCACAGACAACAGAACTCTTAGCAGCTGGCAAAAGCGATTTAGCTGCATCTTCTTTCCTTCCTGAGAAAGCTCCCTTCCCACCAATTTTTGCAAACCAAGAGCATAATACACACAAAGATAACCCTCATTTCTACCTTATTCTTTTAGTCATTCTTTCAACTGTTAAGATGATGGTCAAAATCAGCCTTTTAGTCAAAAAATTACATAGGTTGTGCATTCAGAATTACTTGTGTTACATTCGATGTACCTAAGTGAGCTGCTTTCAAACATTCCCCTACACTCTCCTCCCCAACCCAAGTCAAGAGGAAATTTGTTTTCACTCTTGAACTAATACGTAGTAGCATCTTTGAACTGTGCACCTAGAACAATTTTTTTCCTTCTTTCTTACCTCCAAACACATGTAATGTGTTCTCATTTCATACTGAACTCTGTGCTTCTTGTAAATATGTACAGATTTGAGAAGTGTAAATCGTTCTATTGTCTTTGGAGGTTTATCTCTGAACAGAGAAAAAGAAAATTTCATGTTATATAAAGAATGATAACACAAGTTTATCTCAAAGATTATGCTGGAATCCCTGTTCTAGTTGACATTTAGAAGATCTACAAGGAAATATGAAACACTGGTACAGTTTGTTATTATAACTCACACAGGCATGGTTAACAAGCCACCACTAGCTCAGGGAAGATACAGCACTGACAGCTGTACCTAGAGTACTGTCAATATGCTTCATACAGTCCACTACGGCAGGGCTGAGTGCACAATTGCTTTCTTACCACTGTGCTACCATCTAAGAAATTTCAGAATCATAATCTGAAAGAACTGTCATATTATATCCATTTCTTAAAAAGAGAAAAAAATACTTCTAAGCACAGAATCCAAATTAGAGTAGATGACATAAGAAGCATCTGACACCACATCAACTCTACAGATCAGTTACTTACACTTTTTCAACAGAGATGCCAAGTTCTTTAGCTGCAAGGACTGCAAAATATTCATAGCTGTCCAACACAGCTTTATCGTGACCTTTAACTAAAATGGACAATCTCTTGTACAGTGTTTCTGGCTCATCTGAAATGGATACCTGCATTTTTAAAGAAAGGATAAGAGTTACCACTCCATGTTCTTAATTAATGCTCACACTGCCTATTTCCTTAACCTGTGCACCCCATCTGTAAAAAAGGAGAAAAACCCCACAACTTGTTCAGCTGCTTAGTTTATCTGACAGAGGCTGACTGTATTACCTTGATTGACAGGTCTCACTCTTATCAGGGAAGGCAAAGTGTGAAAAGATAGCTAACTTGTGAACATCTAGGTAAAATTTCTTCATCCAAAAAGGAATTCCAGATAAATATAAGGAGGACAACACCAGCAAAGGCAAGAATAAAACTCATTGTTAAACCAAGTCTGGAGCAGCAATATTTGTATTTTAGCAGTGAGAGAATACCCAAATATTTAAGTAACTAAAACATTACAGAGAACAACCAGAATTCTCACCTTATTAAGTTAGTTATAAGACTACTTTAAACATGGCAGGCTTTCCAAGGTGTATTATCCATTATGTTTGTGCAAATACAAGTTTATGATTTTCAGTTACAGCTTCAACTTCTGATGGCCTGGGCTCACTGATCATCTGAAGAGCCTTGATGTGTCTGTAAGTATGGATTTCCCCACGGGTTTACTCCTAGGCAGTTTAGCACAGTAAAACCAGCAGGTACCAGACAGGGCAGGAAGGCTGGCTCAGCACTGTAGATCTAACACTGCCTGTCAGATATTTCTGAAGCCCTAGTCGAAAAGGCTGCTAATCTGCCACAGGCACTGAACTGAGTGTGGTCAAAAAGCTGGGACTTCACAGAATTACAGCTCTATACAGAAAGCAGAAAATGACTAAGAGGCAACTGAGAGCTAAAAAATCTTGCCCCAAAAACCCCAAAAGATCTCAAATGCCAGTAATCTAAATTATTTCTTTCTCTGTGACAAATTGAACATCATCAAAACAGAACTTTAAAAAAGCTGCAAGAAAGGAATTCAAGTTTTTCTGTATGTCCTCTTCATTACCGAGACAATATACAAAATACTGTACTACAAAACACTTACCAAAGGATTAGTCTTAGGCTCCTGTGTATCAACATGGGATCCAGCCAGCCGTGCTCCCATCAAGTTGGAGCTTCTAGAAATACAATGGAGAAAGCATAAAATAAGTTGTTAAAGTTGGAGTTAACTTTACTGCTCCCCCCTTTTTTTTTAGGGACTATGGAGGAGCAGTAGAAGAAGGAGGATCCTTCATACTTACGGAAGAAAACACTGTTTTTGCATAATTCTGCTTGCATAATTGACAGGAAAAGTTGATCCCTGTATAAAACAAATAGGTTATGTTGTAGATTTTTTCCCCCAACCCAAAAAGTAGCCAGTTAATACAGGTTTATTAAAGATTACTTTTTTGCACACCAAAGCACAGCACATCCCTAGGCACTGATCTGGCAAAGTATGCAGTTTGCTCCATTGGAAAACACAGGGAAACAGGAGCATGGAAATGTATTTCAGTATACAGTAGTACCTAAAAAAGGAACACATTAAAGGCACAATAACAGTATGCACTTACTAAAGAGGCAACTGAATAGCAATCACAAAGCATACTTTCAACAGAAAAATGTATTTTGTGTGGCATCAGATGCTATTTCTGTATATGATATTTTCTCTTCAGTTTTACTTTCATAGTACAACATATATTAGTTTTGTCAAGTGACAAGCCTAAGTAGGACTTAGTAAAAGCAATTGAAAACAATATCCTATAAATGCATCAATTCAACTTCTGAATTTAAAGGGAAATTTCTCATGTTTTCAGAAAAGAAGTTCCTTGTGATTTTGAACATTTGTTCTTTTGAAGAGGACATTTAAATAGAAATCCTTCTTACAAGTTAACGAGTCATATTTAAGAGATAACATGATTTTTCTGTGTTAGAAAGGGAATACAGCTGTTAATTAGGATGTAACATCACTATTTTTCACACCAGAATAGCTGTTCTCTTCTGAACATTATGTGGCTTCTAGCTTCCTTCCACTAAATTTGACAAAGTTACAGACTACTTGAGGGGGAGAAGGGGAAAGAACTTTCACTTGCCTAACAGAACCTCACAGCTGCAGCAGAATGCTGAAGCCAAATTATCTTGTTCTGCCTCTTGATACTCTTTTTTAACAGGTGCTAGAGACATAGCTTTAAGAGAGAAGACAGATACCGCACCAAGAGTTATACAGGTGACCGTCTAATCAAAACATCAGAAAACAGCCAGAATTTACACTTTTCCTGGTAATCCTACAGTAGCTGTTATGGATATGGATATGCATAACTGACTGTATGATGCCACTAGGTCCCCATACCTTTTTCAATATGCATTATACATTCATTATATATCAGCAGGGAATGAAGCTGTTTTCTGAAGTAATGCTGCCTCAATCACTACTTATCCTACAAATGCTGCTTCCAAGAAGGAAGATGACTGCAGGAAGAGGCAGGAGAGTTTCCTGTTTACAAAGCTGACTGTTGTAGAATGCCTCTCTTTAGGTAACCCTTTCAAATCCAGATGTTCACAAAGAGGCACTGGTGTTATATTCATCAAACACATGACTCAATAAGCAACTTTAGAAGTACTGAATATTTGCCACTGTAACTGATAATTATTCAGAACGTTTCAAAGTTTATGTTGGGAACTAACTGAGCCTTCATCCCTAAAACTACTGAAATACATCTGATAATTTTCTAATGACATGACTCTATGATTCTCTGACTATTTACAAGAGCCTGTACTCACCAGACAAGGGGGAATGGTTTCAAACTAAAAGAAGGCAGGTGTAGATTAGACAAAATTTCTTTTCTGTGAGGGTGGTGAGGAACTGGAACATGTTGCCAAGAGAAGCTGTGGATGCCCCATCCCTGAAGTGTTCAAGGGGCTTGAAGCAACCTGATCTAGTGCAAGGTGTCCCTGCCCATGGCAGGAACTTTAAGGTCCCTTCCAAGCCAGGCCTTCTATGATAAAATTATGTTGATACTTGCACCTCAATTCTCTATCTCTGGAGTCAGAATAGTGCCTCCCTTCAATTCAACGGCAATATAAAGTACAATAACCATCACCTGGCATCACTTCAGGAAGCAGACAGGTCTATGAGCATAAAAGATTGTACTCAGTGCAGAGCTTAAACAGTGTTTGCAAGTGCATGGCACAGAACCCGACCACAGATGACAAATATAAGACTAATTGCAACTAAATTCTTTATCTGTTTTGGGTTTGCGTGTGTGTGTGTGTTTGCATGCAGCCTCTACTATGTATTCTTTAACTTCTTATTTGTTGACCTTGCAATATGGATTTAGTATTTGCATACAAAGGTACGTGTGATGATAGCATATTGTGCTATGTGGTTTTGGATACAAAAATTTCAGTCTTCATGCAATGAAGACGAATCAAACAAAACACGATGCAGTATCCCACAAGCTACATCACAGCCTTTCCAATATTCTATGATCATGCATCTTATTCCCACCACATGCCATCTCCCTATGTACTAATTATGCAGGTACACATCAAGTCAAAAGCTTTCGTAAAATAAAATTAAAGTTGCTCTGTGCAAATTTTGATCAAATGATACACTGAATACTTCAGGTAGTAAAGATGGTGTTCAGGGGGCAGGAAAGTGTACTTTAAACAGTTGAATTCTCTGATTTAAATACACTTGCTGCGCTCTTGTTAATGGCCCTCATAGAAGGTGAAAAAGACACTCAAAGTCTGCAACTTAACACAATTCAACTTTCTGAGTGAACCAAGACCTTGCACAAAGCATAATTACACCTCTCCTCGTGCAAAATAGCCTTAATTTTGTTTGGCTGAGACTCTGGAGTACTCAGGGGGAGAGAGATGCCTGCAAGGTAAGCAAGTCCAGAACACAGAGCACGCACTGAAGTGAATTTAGGGCTTCGGAAAACGAACAGGAAACACCCAACATCGATTTTCCTCAATCTGAGGGAAAGCAATCGCTCTTTAGAAGTCAAAACCAGCAGGAAACACCGGCACTGCAAATCGCCTCCCCTATTTTTTTCACCTTATAGCTTCCAGGATTGGAACCTTTTAAGACTGGAAACTGGCTTGGCGCAAGGCCCCAAAACCCAAGCGCTCTATTCGTCACCATCCCTTACACCCAGAGTAACCGCCTGGGAAAAAAAGAAAACAAAAATAAAAACAAAAACACCAGAACTGCGGGGAAGAGTTGTGCGGACCCGCCAGGCGATGATGGCGCCACGCTGTACAACCCCCCACCCTCCCGCAGCCCCAAGGGTAACACTCGCCGCGTCCCCTTTCCCCGCTCCCCTCAGGAACGAAGCTGCCGAGGCAGAAGGAGACCGGGGCGCTCCCCGCTCCCGCC
>VWZF01006901.1:1823125-1852588 GCA_013396755.1 Sclerurus mexicanus
GGCCCGCCATCCCCCCCCCGGCGGCCGCGGGGGGCTCGCCATTCCCCTCACGGCGGCTGAGAGGGGCTCGCCATTCCCTTCCCGGCGGCTGCGGCGGCGCCCCGGGGTGCGGACGCCCCCTGGGAAGGCGAATGGTGCCCGCGGGACTCTCCGTTCGCCTCCCCCAGCGCCGCCTCCGCCCGCGGCGAGCCCCGTCCCCTCAGGCACCCCCGGCCCGTGCTCCGGCAAGCCGTGGAAAAAACCCACACGAACCTTACTTTTCAACCTTTCCCGCCCCCCCCCACGCCCCTTAAAAATAGTTTAGAAAAGGTACACAAGCCCGCTGGAGCAAAACCCAGCCGACTATATTTGACCCAAGTATAAAAATGACTGGAAATGGCACATGAACGCCTTTCTGTTGATAACACAGTTTCTGGTCGGTACCAAATACTTGAAGGGTGTGGGGAATAAACAAGTACTGATTCACTCCACTAAACCATCCTTACATACACACAACCAGGAACCTGAAATTAAGCTTTGTGCAAGTCAAATGCCAACAGTGGGAACCTGAAACCAGCATAGATCACAAGCTATATCAAATGTATATTTTTTATTTTGTTACTTCCTCTGCCACCTAAAATTACAGTTCGCTTTTTACACTAAAGCGCCTAAAATATTTACACAACCATCTTCTAATAAAATAACAGTTAAATATTGAAAATAAGATTTTTCTCATAAAATATGTTTTCTGTATGTACAGGTTTTATCAAAGAGGACTAGGTCCAATATTGAACAGTCTTCCATCAGCAACCATCAGCAGGAAAACAAGTTTTCTGAAATAAAACTATGTCCAACTCGTACAAATAGGCAGACAGCATCTGTTTAACATCAGCCAATCCAACACTTAATAACGATGAAGTCAATGTTTGAGGCCTAAACCACGTACTGCTTAGGAAATGTACATATTTCTTTCCTTTACGAAGAACTTCTTTGGTTATCATTGTTCTATTATCTTCTTGGCTGTACAGCATGATTAATGTTACAGAACCAGGCATATATATGCGTGTATATATATATGTATAGATAGTAAGTTTAGCACAGATCCTGTCCAATTGTTCCACTGTAGATACTTTAATACAGAGCTGTTCCTCAGAATCAAGCCCACAAGTTTCTAATGTATTTCACTCTGTTCTTCAAGCAGAATTCTCACTTCAAATATCGTTTTGCTTAAACACACAGTTTTTCCCCCCCCACCATTAGCAAGGGAACCTGAAAACACATCCATTTTCCAGCGTAGCAGCCTTTCTCAGAAAGATGCTTAGAAATTCAAAATGATACAAGTTTGGGAGAGGAGATTCCGCTGGGGCTGTTTGTAACACAGGCTCCCCAAGAGCCAACATGTTACTGCTCACAAAAGCCTCCACTTTGCAAACCATGAAGACTTGCACAAGCTACTCGATTTCTTGTCAGTGGATCGAGCTGGTGGCACACAGCTGTCACCCAGTGTGCTGAGCCGGGGTTGCGTATGGCCCCCGTAAAAGTAACACGTCACAGCACGGAACTGCTGGGGGGTGCCTGACTGGCAGTTCAACAAAGAAAGAAAAGCTGCCTGATCTGAAATTCAAGGGTACAGGAACTTGAGAACATCATCCTTTATGTGGCAGAGGGAGTGAAATTTTACCCACTGGTCAAAACCAACTAGAAGAACCTCTGGAACAACCCCAAAAACACTAAAACAACCACGTACACAGCAACTTCACGAACCAGAAACTGAGAAGTTATTTCCATTCTCCTAAAGAGTTGTTCTTTAGTATCAGAGCATTTGACCTTAAGTAGGAACTTGAGGTCATTTGGCTTCACATATTTGGCTCTGACAGAGAAGGCAACTCTGTCAGTGGGTCCCCGCTGTTCTTGAACTTGCACGGTCCGGTACTCTGATAGAAGTGCCGTAATTTGCCCTCACTTTGCATAGTTAAACAAGGAAGAAAGACAGTAGAAAATAAGACCTACCATCACTCAGATTCTGCTAAAGGTATTAGGAATGTTGGCAAAAAACCCCCAATAAAACAAAACCCAATCCATAAAAAAACCCCAAACAACCCTGAAACCTGGAAGATCTGAAATCAGTCTTATAAAATATTTTATAAAGTTAGCAATACTCCTCTACTGTGCAAAATTCACAAGAAAATCAGTGCTGCTACCTGTGAAAGCTCCACAATCAGCATTCATACTCTATAATTAAAGGTCCACTCAACCTAACTCCAGTTCTTCCTTAATTCTTTTATTCTGCAAGGTCCAATTCATTTGAAATCCTATTTACTCAGATAACCAAACCTAAATTTATATAAATGGTGTCAGACATCCAGCATGTAGATCTGAACCTAAGGGAGGAGAAACAGTAATTAAACAACAACATCAACTCACCTTTGCAGTATGTTTTACCGAATAAACAACATTTGAATTTGCTGTAATGAGGACTGAAAATGGCACAAGAATAACATCTTATACCTGGAATTAGTAACTAATATGTGCTGAAGGCCTATACTCCATCAGTCTCTGTTCCACAGGCAAGAATCCTGCATTGCCTAAGCACAGACTCCCCTAAAATCACAGAGATGGCTATTCCACAGTGTGATTTATTGTCACAGCATCGTATTTCCAGTGCAATCTGATTACCAAGGCAGTGTTCCTGATTCAGAGTTCCCATCAGATGATGAGAACCACAGTACAATAATTTTCCTTCTTCAGTCCTTGAATTAGATCATTTTAAAATCAGAAGACCAAAACCTTGCTAAAATAGGTCTAAGATGTCCTGTGTAAACAAGACAGAACTGAAAATGGACTGCAATATTACAGATGATGCAGTCACTCCTGTAATTATTTCACAGTTAAATCAGATTTTTTTCCCTCCATCTCCCTTAAAATGACAGCACAAAGAATGTAATCATATTTTTAAGAGAGATGACATTTACTCTCTAGAAGATGCTGGAAATGATCCAATATAGGCAAAATAAAAAGTTTCATCGTAAGTGTGTGAAGTTTATTCTTGCAACTGGGGTAAAATGAAACTTGGAATAGTTAAAGACTAAAGATTCTACCGGGACCATCTGGAGGCAACTGATAGCAGAATCACAAACTTCTGTAATTAGTGGCCTTGGAAGTTATCAGCAAAAAGAGCTCAGATAAAAACACCTTATAAGAATATTTGTACCAATTATTTATTTCTTCCCCCAAAACACAAATTAATAATAAAAAAAAAGGGCAAAAAGCAGATTTTTCTTTTCTAGACCTGGATAAAAGAATTATCATTTTCAACAGGTAGTTTACAATCAGTGGGGAATAAACAAGCAGTCCAAGTTTCCTGATTGATCCATTCAGGGTATGCTCAGTAGCTGTCTATCAAACAATTTTATTTACAACTCAGCATCATCCTGCAGTAGATCTGGATCTTCATCATCCAATAAAAGGTCAGCATCCATGACTTCATTCTCTTCCATGACATCACCCAGATCCGGAACAACATCATCGTCAATGTCACCAACATTTTCAACATGTTTAACTAAACCCATGTGATCCAGGGGGATCAAACTATGCCCAGCTGGCCCAGTAGTTCTTGCAATAGTGGCTGCCATTTCTGCTGCCACAGCAGCTTTCTGAGCCTTCTGCCTTTGCTGTTCTTCTTGTTGCCTGTGAGTCTTCATATGAGCATTGCGGCTTTTTATTTTGAAAAATACCCTAAATTTTAAAGGAAAAAGAAAATCAGACAAAAATGCATTGCTTTTGATGAAGTGAGCCAAAAAAAACTCAACAACCTATCAGTACATTTGCTTCCTTGTCCTAAAATAGAAGTCAGTGAAGTCTGCAATGCTACAGTGCGAATTTCAGGGACAGATGACCAGATTTATATATCCTGATGGTATCGAAATGGCCCACTCTGACTCTGCCAGAGGTAGTTTGTAGCTCCCACACTTGCTTCAGTATCTATGCACATCCTAATTCTCCCTGTATCAGTGTCACAATAATCTTGCACAACAGGGAGAAAGTGAAGGAATACCATGTTGAGGATTGACAAGGCATAGAAATACAGAAAAAGCTGCCTACTGTAACATCCCAGTCTGTGATGAAGAAGGAAGCTGGACTGTCAGATGTAGAAATCCTAGCCAATGAATGGGTTCAGGATAATAGGAGTAAATACTGCAAGAGTATCACACCCAAAGTGTCATGCAACCCATCTCTAATAGTTTTGGTGAGAGGACATGTCATCCAGGGGGCAAAACTTTTTTTGAGACCATCAGAGCAAAACAAAGGGTTTGTTCACAGCACTACTGATCTGGAATCTAAACAGGCAAATGCGATGCAATACCGCAGACAGTCAGGGTCACTTACTTGCCACACTCCTTGCAAGGAAAAATTGTTGTTGGGTCAGTCTCACCGCTTGTTGTGCTGTGGGCAGGTGAACTCTTGATGGAGCAGTATCCGCTCTGCGTACCAGATTTCTGCTTCGTGCCTGGAATGGTGCATCGTGTTTTCGTCACCTGAGTCGTACCTCCATGGATGCGAGCGTGGCCATTGAGTGCTTGTCGGGAACTGAACACCTGACAGGGAGTAGGGTGGAGGCAAGGAAAAAAACCCCAATAACAGAAAAATTAAACCCAAGAAATCACACGAAAACACTGGAACAGGAGTGCTGAATGCGTATCACAACAGCACAACTGTACACATGTAATATGCACGGTCTACTTGGTGCTTGTTTTCAGCACTATCCCACTACAATAAAAGAAACTTAGTTAAAATAAAACAAATTATTATTACAGTTGTGTAAAGTAATCGGGGCTGTTACCATAAAGTCATTCTAACTGATGCATCATTTCAAGATTCAATTTTCTGCACAGATCAAACTGCTTATATTTTGTGGGGTGGGAATTAAAAGTCAAGAATCAAAAGCAATCAAAGTATTTGCAATCTCTTTGTAATACAGAGATATTCAGTAGCTATCACTGGCCAGGAATAATCTAAATCCACAATCTCGAAAAACACAATTCACTAGTTTACACACACCACCACCCTCCCCCCCTTAAATACACCAAACACACTTACAGCGCCACAGTTTGGCATTTCACAGATGAAGGAGGACGAGGAAAGTGGAAGACCCTGAAGAGCAGGCAGATCTATAGGTCCAACAAGAGGGATAGGTGGCGGGTCAGGAGATTTCTGCATTTCCCTTTCTTCCTTTCTGTCCTCTTCGATCTCCTCATCTTCCTCTAACACTTCCTCTTCTCCACTTGTCTAAAATAGACAGTGCATTCAGGAAATACTAGAAACATGGTCAAAGACAGACAGCACTAGATAGCAGGACATAGACAGTTCTGAACAGCATGCTGTTTAGTCAAGTCTGCTTCCCAGCTTCAGTATTTCTTCCCATCCTGAATGAACTTCTGGTCTTGCTGGAACTGCCACCACTTAATAGATAAGCTATAGCACATGAGGGTTCTTTGCAGTGCTCCAAACACCCCTGATCTGTATTATGGAGCTGTGCCTCCAAGCATCTACAGATGCCAGGGTGCAATACTCTCCTCTTGCCATTAGAAAGCCAATGTATGCTGTAATTGCAGCCAAGTTACAAACCAACACATCTCAAGTAGTATTTGTACTAGAATGTTAGTGCAGCCTTTAGGAGCACACATGGGCACAGGCATAATTTACAGCTGTTTACCTGGACTTAATCTTGTTACAGTCCAGGAACACAATTCTTGGTGTAGCTGAGGTCACACAATGTTCACACAGGACATAATTTAGTGTTATGAAATAATTTCAGTTGGAAGAGACCTATTTCACCTAGTTCAACCTCCTCCTCAAAACAGGACAAACAAAAATTATCAACCGTTAAACTTTCTCATATTCTTTTAGACTTACCAGGCATTCTTCTCTTTTTTTCTCTAAACGTGTTCTGTGTTTCCGTCCCAAACGCCAGATTTTCTTCCAGGTATAGTAGTATTCCACACACTGTGCAACTGTCTTAGACTTAACCTATAGTTAAGTAATTACAGAAATAGTCCAATCTCAATTTTTAACTTTCATTCAACACAATTTTAATATATTCCAAGAGACGGGCTTTGTTACTCAAACATTCAAATGGAGACAAAAAAAAGGCAGTTTGACTATAACAGGAATGCTCTTGTAGAATAGTTTTTTTTAGTTATTTTTTTTTCAGTCAGATTTGTGTTGACTTTTTCAGCTTCAGTGGATTTGTCTGGGATTCTCTAGACTCCAGCCAGAAAATGACTCAGAATATATTCAATGCAACTGAGAAATCTAGGAATTAAGACTTGATTTGCATAAACCCACATGTTTTTCAACATTTGAGCTAACAAGTAGGGTATTGTGCCCTGAGATATATACACCTTGTCTTTTCTGCTTTGTTTTTCAGAACATGAAAGTTAAGCCCAAACATGTTCTCTCTTTATTAACAGGTTTCAACCCTTTCTGACACCAGGCTCAATGCCAGTGACTCAGGTACCTTGTAACAAACTGCCAGAGAACACCAAGATGATAATGGAGAACCATACTTATCCCACGGGTAGAATGCCATGATTTTGATTCCAGATGTGGAAACTTTTACATGTATTAACAAGAGGAACGGCTTTTATTTAGGTATAACTGTTTTTTACTGGTACCTAATGCATAGGTACACCCAATGAATAAATAACTCCTATGGGAGTTCTCATAACTGCTGCTGGCTCTGTGCCTGGAGTAAGCTGGTCTAGTACTGGAGGGGAAAGGAAGAGGAAAAGAATACAGCAAAAGGGGAAAAAAAATCCCAACAATTGACAGAACAGAAATAATCTTACCATTTTCTGTACATATATGAAATCTTTGCTGTAGGTAGACAACGCCTCTTTGAACAGCCTCCTTTCTTGATGCGTCCATTTGTCAGAGCCTTAAAAAAAAGAATTAATTCATTGTAAATGATAAAAACTCACCACCTTTATGTTGATTCAGTATCTGAAACAAAAACTGGGAAGACTCCAGCACATGCTAGTGATTGCTGCTACCCAAATACAAGTATGGCTGTACTGACTCAGACCTCGAGTCCATCTAACTAGTGTTCAGTCTCCAACAGTGGTCACAGGCAGTTGCCTAGGAAACAGTAAGATGAGGGCAAGCAAACACAATGCCTCTCCCTAATTTTTTCTAACCTCTAAACACTTTTGGAGCAGGGGATTTCCTGAGTCTGTTGCAATTTGCTTATTTAGTAACTACCCTTGTAAGTGCTGAGCCACTCTTCCTTTCAGCCAATTAAAATTCTTGCCCCCAAAATATCTTTTGCTGAGGAGTTTCACAGATCAGTGGACACTTTGTATGAAGAACCACCTCCTTTTCTTTGTTTTCTGGCTGCCAGTAGCTTCACTGGATGACTCTTAGTTCTTCAAGTCGAGGAGAAAATGAACCCAATCGCAACTATCATGTCCATGTTATTCAGGATTGTGTGCCCTTTCTGTCACTCCCAAACCTTTGATCATTACTGGTGTCCCTCTTTGAACCTTTCCAGTACTAACACATTCCTATAGAGGTGACAGTACCAGAAAGGCACATACCAGTCCACAGAGACTTTCCCGCAGACTTTCACAGTGGCATCATCATGTTCTCTATCCTCTTAATGTTTGGCCTTTTTTTTTAGCTCTTGTAAAATACAGAGCTGATGCTTTCTTAGAACTAGCATTATAATCCCCAAACTATCACTCTACTTGAGAAGTACCACCATAGAGCTCATAAATTCCTATGTAAAGCTTGTATTGTTTATTCCCATATATGCCACTTTACATTTGACTACACAAAAGCTCATCTATCATTTTGTTCTTCAGACAAAAACTCTTACAAGATGCTTTTGCAGCTCTTCACTTGCATGGCTTGAGGTAAAACACTTAAACGCTCTGTGACAGCGGTCACAAGTATGTAGAGATTATAGCAATTTGCAATATGCGCAAAGTATTTTCTGATCATTTAATGAAAGCTATATATAAAACTTCTAAATATTGTCATTCTGCATTTGCTCCAACAGCCTAACTGCCCATGAAAATCTGAAATCAGCATTTAAATTGAAGTGAATTTATGCTTCTCCAGTATTAGTCAAACAGAAGGAATATAGGATTACTCTACTGCATCGAAGCAGTGTTCTCTTTGTTAAGAGTGGGCAGCATTACATACACCAAAGGAAGGATATGCAAGAAGCCATAATGTAGATGCCTTTGAAATTACTTACACTATGGAAAGATTCTACTTTAGTCTGAGAGTTTCTGAAACATCTAAAACGGTTATAAAAAGAAATCCCTAATATTCCTGTCAACATTACTGTTCTCCACAGAAATACTTGCCCCTGCACTGATTTCAATTAACTTGGACTTGGCACCACAAATAGTATTGAACTCTACAGGTTCCTTATGTCTATAAAAATATATAGTTTTTATTAACTGTGGATGTTTTGCTTTTCATCATCAGCTCCCACGCTTACAGCTTCAGAGCAGGTATCTCACTGCTCCTTTATATGCTGAAAGCTACAAAATTAACTTTTCTGCAACCCATTTTCTGTAGGCTTTTCCAGTATTGGATATAAGCATGCATTGGTTATTTCCACAGAGATTTACACTTAAAGCTCTCTTAAGCATCAGAGAAAGGCACTGGCTTCAAGCCACGAGTTTTACTTACTCTATTATCATCCAAAGATCTTTCTGCTGACACACTGCCTTTCCAACTTTCCCACCCTGAACCAGTGTCATTCCCTTCTTACGCAACTAGTCAGTCATTTGCATTTACCCTCCCTTTGGGCAGGGGTAAATGCACTGATTCAGTCCAGGGGGCTGCTCTGTTATGCCAAAACATAACTTTAAAAAATATGAAACACCAAAGGAGAGATTAGAATTTTTTCTAGTCATGCTGTTCTCCTGCCTCTACCCCACCCTCCTAAAAAACAATACAATAAAATAATAATACAGAATCACTTCCATGAACTAATTTTATTGTACACCTATGGAGGATTTGGGCCTTACAGACTTTCCCCAATAGCTGTGGCATTAGCAGAGAGCCTTACAAGATTATGCGGGTTAACTGGAAGTAACCTAATTAATAGAATAAATCCTGTGTAGGAAAAGAAACAGAAGAAAAGCTGTTTTTAACTCTGGTTGCTGGGAAACCACTTTTGCTCTTGTTAGCTTGAGGGAGATACAGAGAACGTGCATAGAGAGAGATCTGCAATGCAGCAAAAAAGAATTTTGGGCTTTGGAATACAGATAAAATTTTAAAGCTCATCTTCATGTTTAGACATTTATTCTATATTTGCTTTTGCCTACCGTATTGTTTTTGCACTGATTAACTGAAAATAAATATCTTCTACTAATCTGTGTGCTTTAGGCCCAACTTGTGGGTTTCAAGGGGGCTACAACTACATCCAGGGAGCCTCACTGAGAGGTGGCTCAAATGCACTACATCCAGCATATGCTGGGTCTGATCCACACCCCACCACAGTATGTACGAGAAGCTTCCAGACTGTTTGAAGTGCCTTATTTCAGAGACCCTCTCTCCTGCAGTTCTCACTGCAGAAATTCAGAGCTAAGAAATTCCACTGCTCAGATCACAACAATTCAAATGTTTGCAACAGTGCCCCTCTTGGAGTAGATACATGTTCCACCTCTCTTCCCTAAAACACCATCCTGACAGATGGCAAAGTGTTAGGACAAAGAGATTAGGGTGTTCTTCCAAGCAGCCCTGGGTCAGCATGCCCAGCTCTCTTGGCACACAACAGAAAATCCTCGAGTTTTACAGCTTGCTTCCCTCACAAGCCAACAGGTTTCCAAGGTGAGCTATTTGCTTGCATCCTCACTTGAGGGCAATGCTAAGGATGAGTTTGGATATTTTTTTCTTTTTGGCATCAGTAATTCTCATGAGTCAGTGCCATGCTCTGTTTCAGTATATTCCACCTTTCAATGTGGCAGGCCTGATAGTGGTGATTTCTGAGTACGCAGCGGAAAACACAAGTTAACCCAAACAAATGCCACTTTAAGTTACGTTAAAGCTATTCATGCACTGAGAAATTCCCATATGCCTCCAGTGGCTTATTATAAACCAAAAATAAACTCTTATTCAAGAGTTGCGGCATGGTGCTAGAGTGATGCTGACAATATAAGTTACAAACACATCCATGAGCATTAGAAAATAATGCTTTCTTGTTATTTGATGGTACTTAAATCCAAACTTGGTGACATTCTGTTTCATGCTGTGATAAATACAATCAAACTTTCTTTCCTGCTTAAGAAATGGTGATACACTGGTGTCCACAGGTCTCAGTGCTAGTTAACAAGGATTAGTGTCATCTCATGCAAAAGACTAAATGAAACAGTTTCTCTTGGCTCCTCCCTGAATCCCAGTAAAACACTTCCTGAAACTATTGTGAAGTTGCTTCAGTAAAGACTGTTCCTTCTCTGCCACACAGGCAGAAATTTCTTATCTGCTTTGCTAATTAAATTGTTCACTGAGGATGAGGCTGCTGGGATATCTCTTCATCATCCTGCTCTCATGCCCTGAACTGTCTCACACACATGATTTAGTACCATCTCTTCAGACAAGAGATCCTGGTCAAAGTTCCTGGCTGATGTTCTCCTTCTACATCCACCCACAATGTGCACCCTTTGAACTGCAACAGAGTTGTTATCACAGGCACTGGGCATCTCCCTCAGACAAAACTCTAAACTTGACATTCACATTTATTCACTATCATTATCAGCTGCCATCAAACATGTTTCTGTTCTTGTTCTCAGGCCAAGGGGTAAAGGATTTGCTTTACAAAAGATCTCTTGTTTCTTGGGAGCCTTTCCAGTGGGCTGCCACATCCAGGAAGTAGCTTGCTTCTATAATTATGCAGCACAATGACTGTAACTGAAAATGAGTATATGACCTTGGACACTGTGATTGACTGACCATCAGAAGACGCTTGGTTTGTTCCCCATTAAGCCTAAACTGGAGATGAAGTCTTAACTGTCTTATATAAAACCCTATTCTGTGTCAAAGCAGTTGTTAGCCAGTAAAAAGCATTAAGGAGTAACATGGAGGGCTGCAGAGGAGAGACCTTTGCCATCTATGCTCAGGTGACATGACTAAAGTCCCACGGCTGAACATCACATTGTCTATTTCAGAGGGGCACTTCTGCTTCATCACTGCAATGTCGTTCTTGCCATGTCTGTGAAAGAAGTCACCAACCCAGACTTACTTTGACTACAACCACACAAAGAGAAGCTCTGTAAGCAGCACTAAGACAGTAGTGAGGGTTACACCACTGCCTCTTTGGAAGGATGCTCATGATTATCATATTCATTAATTTTGCACCATCACCTCAGAGAAGGCAGCCAAATGATGGCAGATATTTACATACCAGAAAATCAAGACCTTACTGATAGTAAATTATAAATTACAAACAGCAGCAGTTTTAAAAGGAGATCACATTTCAATTTAAGAGAAAAAGAATCACTTGAGACAATTTTAAATCCGTAGAATCCTACACAGCAACATTCATGCAAAGTTTCCGTACGTTTTCAGACATGTAAAAAACTTGTCAACTTGTAACAAAAGGCTCTGGAAGTACCCCTTGGCACTGTCCACATCACCTCTCCATTAGATGCTGTCATCCCTGCAGCAGACAGCAGAGAGTGCAGTGTGATCCCATGCTCCAGCATGGGATGCCAGGCTTGGACTCTATATAGCAGCAGATAGATCACAAGGAAACCTACCGGCGTAATGGTAATTTGCCAAAGGATGACACTTCAATCTCACTGGCTTTCTCAACAGCAGCTTTTCAAGAGCAACCTAAATGAAAAAGCAGGGAAAAACAGAATTAGCAAATGCAATCAGCTGCTGCATAAAACTGCATTTAGAAGACTATTTGGTACAAGGATACAAATTCATTTTCTCTTTTCTCTTTTCTGTTATACAAAATCACATCAAATTACTCTAAGACCCATTAACACTATACCTCACAGAAGAGCACCTAATGCGCACCTGCCCTGCCTTAATTAGCAGAAAACTGGCTATTACTTAGCAACTTCCAGCTCTTCCCTCCTTCTACTCCCACATACAAATAGTTTATCATGTTTGACTTGATAGCGTTAATTAATACTAATATTTAATGCTTGGTTTGACAGCATTAATATAGCATGAACTCTTTTAGAATACCTGTTTAGGTCAACATCTGTCAGGAATGACAGTAAGTATAGCTAATCCTCCTTCAGATCAGGGAAACAAATCATTTGTGGATCCCTAAAATTTTTCCCCTGACAATTCAGACTCCCTGTAAAGCAAATTTCACATCCTGACAGCGAGTTCAGTCACATGACTCAGACCCCTCAGATACAGCTAGCAGCGAATAATGAAACTGGGACACAAGCTAAAACCTACTGTATTAGACAATCCTGTGAGACTCATTGCAGCCCTGTGTTCTGTTGCATTTTGTTTTAAATTGGCTTTCCAGGAACTGGTGCAAGGGCCTTATCTTTCTGAACATTGGGCAAAATGGATGTTTTGCCCTAGTTAGTAACATTCACATCACTAAACTAATGCAAATATTTGAAATGCATTATTTATATAAGAACTGTGTGCAATTACCTCACAGTTCTGAACAAATAAATAGATGTGATTGCTGCTACAAAAAAAAAAAGGGGGTTTTATAAGGGTTAGAGGAGGACTAAACTCTCTGTGACCAAGTGTAAAGTCTGTGAAATATCAGGGCAGGAGCAAGCCCTGGAAGACATTGAAAGCCCCAAGGCTATAAACTAAGTAATCTTATCTATATGAAATATACAGTAAGCCTTCAGAAAGGCACTGCTTTGAAATTTAAATTTATTAAAGAATAAAGCGAAAAGTCATTCCCCAAAAATGTTACAGGATGTTTAAAGCATCATTGCAAATCAATCAGAAATCTTTTTTTATACAACCATATCTAAATCCATTTAATAAAGCATGCTAATTTATCTGCAGAAGAGGAACATATCTCCCCTTTCGGCTTCTTATCTTACCATAATATCTCCTTTTGCTTCAAAGAGAGAGTGCAAAGCGTATTCTGAGTTAGTTCCTCCACCAGGTAACACACTGGAACAGCTCATATTTAAAAGGTCTTCCACTGTCAGAAACAAGTCAACATTTTACTGCTGATACAGTAGCCTGTCAGTCAAACATCCAGAGCCAAGGATTCTGTAATGCCACTCAAAGGCCACGTAGTTCAGGGCAGCAGCTTCTTCCATACTCTCTCTCCCCAGCATCTCATCTCCTTGTTTTAGGATCACTCACTGAGGAGAGGATATAACGGGATTTGCAGAGCGCATCCTTGGGGTGGGACAGGCTACTACAGAGCCAGAGATCTGCCTGTGAGGCTGTGACTTGCACATGCCAGTGACGTTGCTGTGCCAAGAAGGCTCCAGCCAGGGTAGAGAAACAGAATGAACTGTGCTGGAAGCAGGAAAAAACTCCATTCAGGACTGGTAAAATCCCCCAAGCCTGTCATATTTCCTCTTAGCTATGATCACAGGACAGACCCAGGAGCCATCAGCTGCCTCTCATTTATGACCTCTGTCTTTACCAGGCAGTTCAGTACTCAACTTCCCAGCAACTCAGACTTCACTTAAAATGCCACTATGTAACAGTTACTCTGAACACATAACATGTAGTTCTAGTCTCCTGCTCTGCATTCTCAGTAATTAATATTCTCCCAAACGTTTTGTACAGTACACACATGAGAAATCAATGTGTATTTCCTCAATAGGCACAGGCTGACATAGGAACTTCTAAAATGGCAAGTCATCGCACCTCTTTGTTGGAAGACTGTGTTCTCCAGTTCTGGCCACGGCTTCCAAACCAAAGTTGCCTTGTGCACATCTTTCTCCATTAGCAATCTGTCCTGCAGCTCAGGAATATCAGCCTGGAACCTGGACCCAATATTGATTCGCCTGTAAAGGTGAATAAATACGTAAGTATTCAACTGCAAAATGTGCAGGAAAAAAAGAAGTCACATTAGTGTTCACTTTCTTTCCAACAAAACTTTCATTGCACTCAAGTGGCAGGAAATTGTGTCAGATTGCTTTACGCAATGCTTTACTCCCAGTCGGGTAAGTATTTTGAATACCAGAGAGAACTGAACTCTTAGGGGAAAACAAAAATTTCAATATGCAATTTAAACCATACTGAGACATCATACCTTAGGGACAACCCAAGTTAGCTTATACGCATGACTAGCAAAGAGGCTAGATGTCAGAAACAGCAACTTTCTGTTCCACAGAGAACAGCATTCTTCAGTAGAGAGCAGAAAGAGCCATTACTGCTGAGGGAAAGTCCTGTTTGCAGTTGTCCCTGTGGAACCTACCAAGTAACACCTCTCCAAAGCTCCACTGTTTATGTATATATATACACATACAAGAGTACTGGATCCACACGTTTTCCTCACAGCCCTCTTCCCAGACATCACTGTCATTTCACCCTTGGTGGCTCCCACTAAGCCTCCCCTAGCATTTTTAAGCCACAACACCTACATCTCCCACAGCCACTTTGCTCCAAATGTCCTCAGCCACCATTCACAGAAACCTCAAATGCATCCAGCCCAACATGATTTCAGGCAGTTGAGCGCTACCTGCCCAGTTCGAAACTCTTCAGGCTACGTGCTCTAGGCTGAAGCTAGTCTATAAAAGCAGTGACAAAAAATATTCTTTTTCTTACGGTTCAACAGTCTGTTCTCCAGGCCCAGGCGTCACTGGAATGACACTTCCATCAATACTATCTGAAACAGAGATGGGAGTTCGAGTATTGCTGGTGGTGCACCACCTCCAGGACTGCATTGCCACCCCCCTATTAATATCAACGTTACTCCAGTCTATAATGCAAAGATGACCCTTCATGGATATTTAGACAAACACTCTAAATTATTATAGGTAACGGAAATGTCCAAACTGCAGAGGTTTCTACTGTCCTGATCATGGGTAATTAGACACCTTTTCTTGTGAAACACTGAACAATAAACAGTTAAAGTGAATCCCATGTCTCAAACCAGGTCTTTTACCTCCACTTCACAAGGCCCACATGTGACATGAGAGGCCCGGTGGTCCTTTCTTGAGGCAGACCACATGGAAAGATCACAGCCTTACTCACTGATTAGGCTCCTCTGTTCATTCTATGCCTTAACACTGCCTCTGCAGGCAAAACTGGACTTTTCCTGTGATTTAGCAGAAGTGGCCATGCATGTGAGCACACATAAAAAACACCAGAAGACAGGACAGCCTCTCTGTACTGCTGCCTTCTAAACGCAATACTTACTAGACCGACAGAGGAGCACCCGTGGAGTGGGTGTCAGTGGAGTAAGTGGCAGCTGGGTATGTGAGGTGCTGTGAGATGAAGTGATAACACTGCTGAAGAGACCAGACCCTTGCCGAACAGGACTAAGCATCGGTGGCGGAGTGTAGGGGGGGAGCTCATGTGTCCGGTCTAGCAGGTGATCTCCCAGAACACGGGGAGAGCGAAGCTGACTCTGGTACAGAGTGGCACCGGAGTGGGACATGCTGAGGTTGAAAGAAGGAGGAGGTATGAAGAGAGGTTCTGGTCTGTGCCGATACTTCTTCTTATCCTGCAATGGTTTGAAGTTTTCTTCCAATTTTACAGCACTTGGATGAGGTTTTTTGCTAGTTTCCTAAATGAAAACATGTAGAAACTTAGTATTTAGGCATGCTTAAATGTGGTTTGCACACAGTAGTCTAGAGCTTTGGCCACAGAAAAGCTGTTACCATCAGGCAGTTATTCAAGTACCACCATAATAACACTGACCAATGCATTATCTGGTGCTACACAGAAACCTCAAGGGAGAGAGAAAAACCAGGACAAATTAACCTTCATCTCCGTCGGTAAGCCCTCTGGGTCAAGGTAGGGCTGCGACACAGGGACAGACATGGAGAGGCTGCTGCCAGCTTTTAAGAGCGCAGGGAACGGCTCTCCCAGGCCATGAGTCTCCCACACCCTTCTTTAACTCCACCCAGGCACCCTGGGCACTTCTGTTCGCACTGAAAAGACACACAGGCTGTTGGGAGATACTTCACTACCCAGTCACAGTTTATTAGAAACTTTATATGAGAGGTTTTCCAATGCATTTATTTAGTTTGACCAGGAAGGACGCATGAGCTCAGTGAAATTACTGCAGTACTCAGCAGCAGGAAAGGAAGAAAAATGTAATAAATTCAAATTCTTTGCCTCTTATCACTACATTCCCATCGGCTTGATTACAGTCCAGCTGCAACAAATCTTGAACTTAACTGCCTCCTTTTTCCTTGGAGAAAAAAGGGTAGTAGATGACCATTTGGAAAATTCACACACTGTAACGTGCCCCGACTTGTAGAATTTGAATGCTAAAAATAATTTAATAGCAAATCTCTACACTACACAGAAGCAGAAAGCACAGAATCTGTGCAAACCTGGAATCTGGATTTCTGTGGGGTGGGGATGAGGTGGGAAAAAACAGGTTCTCAGCTTGTACTTTACGAACACAAATGTACGGCTTTTAGGTGTTCAGATTGACGGTCATCTTTCGGATAAACTCGGGAAGCAGAAGAAAATTTCTGACAGATAAGGTTATTCCAGAATGTCTGTATCATCCGTTAAATTCTACTACTACATAAAGCAAATTACTACAATGTATGTCTAAACAACATACATCTTTACACCATGGGTGGTTCTTGAGAATCACATTCACCCAATAAAAATCATGTTAAACAAGCATTAGCACTGTCACCCTTTATCCCTTATATAATAAGTTCCAGCTTGAGGAAATGTTTTTGATTACAAAGGTCCTGTCCTTTCTGTTAGATCATGGCTGTATTCTCTCCAACAGCTCTTGACATTTTTCTCTTTTAAAAAAAAATCGAGTTTTAGAAGAGTTTTGCTTTGGCAGGGAAGAAAATGCAGCGTTACAGAGAGTTATTTTGATAATGGACATTCAGAACAGTGAAGATTTCCTGTAAGGACATACATAGTCCATCAAGATGGTGAACATTTACTGTTCAAAAAGGAGAAAGGGGAAAAAACCCAAACAACCCAAAACCTAAGAAAGGTACCCAGAAGGCTAGATCCAAGTCCTTGATTAAGGGCTCATTTGGTACTCCTTTCTCACTAGCGTAAAGCAAACCAACCATGACAATGTCTTAGAAGTCCTAAAGACCTCTGTTGCCTACACTGTTTCACCTGCAGTATGCCTTAGCCTCGGCAGGGCTATGCCAACATTGCTTTCAAAATAGATGACAGTGAACAGTAAAGGAGATAGTGGTGTCCATGGGCTCTCGATTAAGAATCACCCCGATTCTTTTCTGAAGCTTGAGGAACTGAATGCTATTACCCAAGACAAAATGCATCCTTGTGGGCCCTGCTGCCACACCTTGATAGATCCACTCTGGGTAGATCCTGATGGACCTCATTCAACTGCTTGCTTCAGCTCACCATCCTGTAGCCTTGCTGAATATTTAGTTCCTTTCTGCTGTTTGATTTTACTGATTCCATGAGCTTTGTGGGAGCTCTTCTGGACAGCTCAAAGCACAGTATAAATAAATGCAACACAGCTTCAGTTCTTTGGTATTAAAAAAAGCTCTCTAATGGCATGATTTTTTTACAGAAGACAGAAACTGTAAATCTTTTGATCTTTCAATGTTTCCAATGCTACTGCTTATATAAAAGATAGGGTCCAGAGAGGAAACTGCGTGAGTTTAGTCTGCTTGGGCAATAACAAAGACCACAAGTATAATTTTGAAGGAAAGAATGCACATTTAGCCAAACACTGGCAGATTTAATCACAGTCACTTTACATACGTTGCAGAAATACACAAGCCCAAGCCACCTACTCTGATGTCTCCAGAGAAGATCTCCCACTCAGAGCTCAAGGATTCAGAAAAGACTGTCCCTATTCTTTAAAGGAACCAGAAATAGAAATGAAAAATCATACTGCTGAGTTACTAAGTATTGTGAAATGCTGGCTTTCCCAGCTAAGCGGAAGTTTATGTGTAAAACCTCTGTCTGAAAGGAAGAGAGAAAAGATTTTATATACAATTGAAATGAGTCTGTACATCTGCGTGAAGGATTAGGGGGGGTGATAAATACATGGAATATTTAAAGGAGTCACCTGTGATGGCATATGCTGTCCCCTGTTTGGCCATTAGCCTCGCATGGAGAAGGAAAAGAAAAAATATCACCAGAGTATTTCTCTGCATCGTACAGATAATACCATACAGCAATTATACTCCCCAGTAACCCCTTATCATGGCGTAATCTGTCAACATGGATTTGAAGGAACAAGCAGAATCTATTCCTACACTGGAACATGAAATAAATACTGCTTGCTCCAGGATTCTTTCAGGAAAACAATAAAGAGCATTTTCACATCTCATTCAAGTACTCATCAATTCCTCATGCTGCCTGACAATTTCAGTTTTATGAGCAAAATGAAAGCACTAAGCATAGCTGTTTTTCCTGTATCAGAACTCCCAGTGATTAACCCTTAGAGCTGATGCATGCAGAGAGAAAGGGAAAAATTACTTCACTGCAAAACTCTGAATCGACAAGCTTCATATTGGCTTAGAGCGCACACTCTAAGCACTGCACTATCTTCAGCTGAAATGAGCAGCACATATATCTGACTTCAGAGATAGAAATAAAACTGCTGAATTTAAGCAATAACATAACAATGAAGCAGCCTGAAAAGGGAAAAACAAAACCAGTAAAAAGATAGTAAATCCCTTTGTTCTAGTGGGATAAAAGAACATCACATTCCAATTCCAAATGATTTATTTTCAACTTAGATCTTGATTCCTCGGCAAAGGAAAATGAGTATTTCCAAATGACTGAGGAAGAAATGCTGTGACGCAACAGGACTTTTTTTGGTTTATTACAAATCAAAGGTTCCAGAAAATATTTTAGAATACAGATCTTTTAGAAACTAGCAGCACTATAAGCAAAGGGATTTAAAAAGCACAGGACAGTTAGTGGCAAGAAACACAGCACTCACAGAGGATGAGCAGGGGTTGGCCACTTTTGGACTGCACGGTGGAGAGTAAGTCATCTTCACGAGAACGGGCATCTCGTCATCTGACACAGAGTTGGCAGGCTTGTCTGTGACTGTGGCAGCGCTGGCAGAGGGCTGCGTGCTGGGCTCAGGTGACAGAAGCTTTACAGGGACAGACACTGGCATGACGATGGGTGCGAGGCTATCCACCTCTTTAGGCAGCGGCTGCTGTGGTGGTTTCTCTCCTTCATCCTGTACAGACAATTAAAGGCTTTCAGCCTGTGTGAGGGAGCGCTGCTCCTGGATCGATGCACTACGCAATGTGTGCACCGTGGCTGGAAAGAAGTGGCCAGGGTTACAAAACACACACTGGCGTTCCTTCTTGGGACTCTTTACTGGCCTTGAATGACGCTGGAAGATTACCTAGGACTCCTACATAGGATTCAGCCTTGGTGACAAAGAATCTCCTGAAGCATCTTTACAAGATAACTTGCAGGAGGGCAGATAAACACATCTCTTTTTATAACTACAAACACAGAATTCGCCATCACCCACCTAAAAACAAAAACACAAACTGTGTAACTCTGGTAGCTTTTTGCCTTCCTATGGTATTCCCTGTTAGGACAGAATTTCTAAAATATCAGGATAGAGAAAGAGTGACAGGGCGAGTTATTTTTATGCAGAACAACTCAAATACATTTTTGGTTGGGCATTTGTTGATACCTATAGAACTAAAACACTTCAGAAGAAAGCTGTCAAAGATTCAAAAAATTTGCTCCTTCAGTTAAAGCCTGGGAAGGCTTCCAATAAATATCCCTTAGTCATCCAAGTAGTTCAAATGAAAATAAGGAAGACTTGATGTTCCTGGTATTTCTAATATAATAAACAAACATGAGGGGAAAAAAATTAAGACACTCCTGACATGACTTTGTAGCGTGTTTCTGTAATGGGCAGAGAAACAGAGAAGGACAAACACTGATCTGTCCTCCACCTCTGCCTCTGACTTTAGAACAAGACTTCTGGCCTACAAACTAACAGAATTATGTGCATTTCTACTTACACAGGGTAAGACATAACAAAACAGTGCCAAGAAGAACAAGTTTTGACAGCAAAGCAAAGCACGGCAAAGCAAGCAAACATCAACACAAAAAGAGAGCGCCAAATACTGAAGTAAAATGGACTGCTACCTGTTTGAAGTTAGGAGATGCTCTTACTCCTCCATGTGACCTCATGTGACCATTTAGAGCAGGCAAACTCTTAAACTCCTTCAAGCATATTGAACACATTAGCTTGTTCTTCACATCAGCTCTCTCAGGAAGTGTTTCTCTGTTTTGGCCACTGGTTTTGTTTTCATTTTTTAAAGCACAGAGCAGAAGAAAAAAAAAAACATTCGTTTGGCATGTTCCCTTTGTTACGGAGGAAGGTTTTTTTAGTCAAGGAACACAAAATTTTACAGCTAGATGGTTACAAAGTCATAGTTATACATGTGGTGACTGCTGTGGAATATGTGGCAAATAGCCCAGATGAGCTGCTCCCAAGATGGAGAGAAGGGAAGTTTGGAGTAGGGCATGCTCAACAAAATGTGGGTCTCAATACGGAACAGTCTGAGAACCCATGAGATCCATCACAGCAGGCCTACATTTCCCCACTCATGACACCAATTAACAAGTAGTTGGACACAGGGCCTCTGACTTAAGGTAGACAACCATGCTGATTGTCAACCTCAACCTTCAGAGGTGAGACCTTAAGAAAAAACAGATGATCTCTGCTGCCAAAGTTCAAATCCAAACCACACACCACCTCTTCTCTTATAAATGCAACGCAGAGCAAACTGCTCCCCTGCTTTTGGTTTTCCTTTGGTTTCCTCCCCCCTCCTTTGTTGTTTTTTTTTTTGAAAAACAAAGTATTTATTTGATTCTGTTGCTGAGGGCGGATGCTGTAAATCACACAAACTTAAAATCACAACGTACAAAACTAAAGATCTTCCTAGGACAGCAACAATTATTACCTACCCAGACTGCATTCTTTTCCCTCCAAACTGCAGTATCCTTTGCATTTCTCATATTTAAATAAAAAGACAAAAGAAAGTATTTTGAAAATATTTAAAAATACCTTTGTTCTGGGGACAGTGGCTGCAGTCTACCTTCTGACAGTTGCACCTGCTATCAAAGGAGAAGAAAGGAAAAGAAGGAAAATAGAAAAGAGAATTTTTCAGAAAATATTAATGCATCAATGAAAGTCCTCACAGCATTAAGTCTGTGTTTTGCACATGATTCTACTAATATTAAAAGCCTCTGAGTTGAGAGCCTGACATCAAATCAGTGCCCCTGTGAGCATAGTTAGTGCAAGTTTTTTTTACCACTCACCTGTTGTTTGAAGCACTACTTTTGGAAACAGGGAGTTGACTAACTGCTCCTAACAACTGAGCCTGCAGGTGTTGAAAAACTAGCAAGAATACTTAGTTGTAACTGGGTTCCTCCTCCCCAGAAACCAAGGCAGAACTTCCCAAAGCCTCTCATAAGGAAAGCAGCAGCACCACAGCAGTTCTGTGCTGCTGCCCGCCTGGCCCAAAGCCAGCCCAGAGATGCAGACAGAAGTCTGTTAATGCAGTTCCCCAAAACATCCCAGAGGTACCCACTACTCACATCCCAACCTTCTGACTCTCCTGAAGCCATTTCGTTTGCACACACTGCTACTCTTCTGCAAACAAGTTTGGCTAACCATGGACCTAAAATAATACCTACCTGAGGCCACGTGGTGCTGGGAGAGTCTTGCTGAGAGCTTTTGTTGTTGAGATGAACTCCCGAGGGTGGCAAAAGAGTTCGATGAGGGACAGCATTACCTACAGAATTAATCTCCTGCCGTGAGGGATCCTCTGCGGTATCTGGTGGAGTTAGGCCAACGTGGGAGTTCAGAGATGGCACTCTGCTCTCACTTGAGTATTGCTTCTGCTGATCTTGCTGCTGCTGCAGTAAACTCTGTGGGTACAAGTGCCTGTACTGTTCATGGGGGTCTTGGAAGCAATACTGAGGCACTGCTCCCAACTGGATAAGCTGCACAGGATGACTGGGATCCTGCGAGTACTGGTGCGGTTCATGCATAGTCTTTGGATCGGGTTCCCTGTGGTACGGAGGAAGTGGCAATTGCATCTGTTGCTGCTGTTGCTGTAACTGCTGCATGACAGGCTGTGTTTGGTAATACTGAGCGATTTGCACTGGACACTGCCGCTGCTGCCGAGCGGGCTGCTGCTGCTGGAGCTCCTGGATCGAGAGCCGCTGGTGTCCCTGCTGTGGCTGCGCGTAGTACTGGGGCTGCTGCAGGTGCTGCATCTGCTGCGGTAAGAGCTGCTGGGACTGCATTTGTGGAACGTGCGCCTGCCCCGGCTGGAATGCAGAATGCATCTGCATTTGTGATAAGTGCTGCTGGTAGTCGTAGTACAACTGTTGGTGCTGCATGACTTGCATTTGTTGCTTTTGCTGTGTGCTTGCAAAATTCTGGTGCGTTTGCTGTGGCACTGGTTGATACCTTTGTACAGTGGAAGTTACAGGCTGTTGCTCGACTGCTGGCTTCTGGGACAGCAGCTGCCTGAGCGCACTGTCACCAGAATTATCCACCATTGAAGACTCGGTGTGCAAAACCTGAGCCATGTTGTTGACTTGGATTCTCAGATTTTGGTTAGCAAATACTTGTGTAAAGGAGTCCAATTTATGCAGGACACCACTGGTAATTTTTTGCGATCGATTTTCACTGGGTTGAGAGTAAGAATATTGGTATCCATCATGCGACTCCCCCTGCCCAAGGGGGCTCCACATCGCACTTTGATTATTCAAACTGTTCCTTGCTGGGACATGGTTTCCTGAGCCAGAATGCGTCCAACTGGTTTGTCTAGATGTATCCAGAGACCCAAGACTTTTTGAACCTACAGGTAAAGCTATACTGTCCCTTGAATCTTGGGGAAACTGAGGGGAGAGGGGGGATGCCTGGGGAGCATCCATAACAGACGTCCCATAGCTATGATTTAGAGATGGAAGGGAGTTCATTTGGTGTTGTTCATAGTACAAGTTCTCATTGTTGTTGGCAGTATGGTTAGTTTTATACAATTGCTGGTCCCCCATTTTTGGTCACTTCTGTTTCAAACTTACAGGCACACAAACCATTGAAATCTCTATGAACCCTGAGATAGCTGAGTGAGGGGAAGGGAGGGGAGAGGAGAAGAAGCTAGAATTACTTATAAATCAGCATGTCCATGTGCATCACAAGGACTAAAATCTCCTCCAGTCTATCAGTAATTCCAATCTCAGACTCAACGTTGCTTCACATCTTCAATAAATGGACCACAGCACAAATTCTACACAGATTTGTAAATTCAGTGTGCCAAGCACCTGTGGAGTAAGAGGAAGACAAGGTAAATTCTGGCTCTCTGCATAAACTGTTATTGTTATTGCCTCAAAGGAAACTGTAAAATCTTCTAGTTTGAAATACATAATCAGATGCAAAATTGTAACAGCTGGGCTATTTCAGAGCAGTTAGATTACTTCATCTTATCCCATTATGCTGCCTCTTCTCTAGTGCTCTGATAAAATTCTGCCAAACCAATAAAAGCTTATTCTTCAAAACTATCTTTTCCTATGAAGTATATGAACATTCAAGCAGTTTTAGCGGGTCACATCCTGGACTCTCATGGCTAGTTTTAGTCAAATAGTTGACTACCAAGCCATGTCAGAGACTCACAGAATGGCTGGGGTTGGAAGGGACCACTGCAGAAAACTGGTCCAACATGAAAGCAGGTTCACCTCTGCATATCTCCAGAGAAGGAGACTCCACAACCAATCTGTGCAGCCTTTTCCAGTGCTCAGACACCCTCAAAGTAACAACAGATGTATCATATTCAGATGGAACTTCCTGTGTTTCAGTTTGTACCTGTTGCCCCTCGTTGTCGCTGGGCACCACTGAAAAGAGTCTGGTTCCATCCTCTTGACACCTGCCCTTAAGATATTTGTATGCATTGGTAAGATCCTCCCTCTGTTTTCTCTTCTGCAAGCTAAACAGCCTCTCAAGAGATGCTCCAGATCCCTTAATCATCTTCATAGCCCTCTGCAGAACCCTCCCCAACAGTCCCTTGCCTTTCTTGAACTGAGGAGCCCAGAACTGGACATGGCACTTCAGATGAGGCCTCACTAGGGCTGAGTAGAGGGGCAGGATCACCTCTCTCGACCTGCTGGCAATGCTCATCCTAATGTACCCCAGGATACCACTGGCCTTCTTGTCCACAGGGGCACACTGCTGGCTCATGGACAGCTTGTTGTACACCAGGACCACCAGGTTCTTCTCCACAGTGCTGCTTTCCAGTAGACTGGCCCCCAGCAGGTTGGCCCCCAATCTGAACCAGTTAACATGGGGTTATTTTTCCCCTGGTGCAAGACCCTACACTTGCCTTCACTGAACTTCATTAAGGTCCTCTCCACCCAACTCTCCAGGTCTTGCTGAATGTCAGCACAGGTTTCTGACATATCAGACACTCCTCCCAGTTTTGTATCATCATGCTGAGAGTACATTCTGTCCCTTCATACAGGTCATTGATGAGGAAGCTGAAGAAGACTGGACCCAGTACTGACCTCTGGGGAACACCAGTAGCAATGGGCCTTCAGCCAGACTCTGCAGCACTGATCACAACTCTTGGATTGGCCAGTTCTCAAACCACCTCACTGTCCACTCCTCTAACCCACACTTCCTGAGCTTACCTATGAGGACATTATGAGAGACACTGTCAAAAGCCTTCCTGAAGTCAAGGTGGACAACGTCCACTGCTCTCCTCTCATCTACTCACATCCAGACATTCCATCATAGGAGGCTATCAGATTGGTCAAGCAGTATTTCCCTTTGAATCCATGCTGACTACTCCAGATAACCTTTTCTTCCACATCCTAAGAGACTGCCCAGGATGAATTGTTTCATCATCTGTCCAGGGATGGACGTGAGGCTGACTGGCTGTAGTAAGTATGCTAAGACCAAACCAGTCAATGGAAATCTTTTCATTCACCTTATGCTGGGAGCACTGAACTCCCAGCTTCTCTCCTACCCTCGCTCCCTTCCTTTGTTTTGCATTATTTTAACAGAAAAAAATACATGGAATGCAGTCTTTTATAATTTTTACTGTACCAAATGTAACTCAAAGTAACATATTACAGAAGTTCGTACTGGTTTTGATGAATAAAAAATACATAAGCACATTACAGGGTTGTTTGACTCTTCCACAATATGATGCAACCAGTGTCTACAATCACACATATGCACAGAGGTACAATACGCACTCATAAATACATTTTAACATAAAAGCTGATTCTGAACTTTAACAAGAGCACAAAAATATTACACCAAAAGCCTCTGCCTCTCTAAACATAATGCTCTCTCCACAAAAGACTCCTGCATACTGATGTCCTTACCTTTTTAAACTTAGGAGAACCCTTGATCTAGATGGATAAATGTGAAGTCACTGATGGAGAAAATGTTAACCATTGCCAGATGCATATTAAGGGAAGTTTGTGCTAGCAACAGCAAATAAGGGTAATGCATAGCTGCAGGCAGAAAAAAACCTTTTCTGTTCTAGCATAATGTATGACAGAAAACCATAGCTCCCAATGGAGAGGGCTTGCAGTGTGTACAGTTTGTGTAAACCATCTGCAACCATTAGTATGTAACATTTTCACGTGACAAATAATAGCTGAGAATAACTGCAAGTTTATTTCCCCCTTCCAGAAATATACATTGCTTCTCAGTTTCTCTGAACACACTCCCTTCCAGATTTTTATAGATGAACAATTAAAGAAGATAGGAGTCAACAATGAATAGTCAGACTGCCAACAGGATTCTTCATCCACAACACAACTTCAAAGACTTCCTATTAAGAATTATGAAGGGAAACTAAACAAACCCTCCACAAAACATAAAAAGGCATAAAAATAAACACTATGTGATATTTCACACTGAAAGGCCATCAGCATTTAGAGGAAGAGAGGGAACATGCATCTCCTTTTATGCCTGCCAAGTTAAGAAAGCTCAGTCGAGATGCTCTGAACACATCTTGTCATTAAAACAGGGCACTACTGGATCTATAGGTAGTACACCTTTTGTATAGGAGCTATGTCCCATTTCACCTATTAACAGAGCTGTAATTTACACCAAGTTCCTTGGGTTTGACCCTTCTTTTTAAAGTTTGAAGTGACAAGCATTAGTCAAAGGACAAGAAATAATAATGATAGAAACCAGTGACGGAGACTAAGTGTCTCCAGGAGACAATTAAAAGACAACAAGAATTCCAGGAGTAAGGACAGCAAGAGACTTATTCTTAAGGCAGCAAACAACAAGATTTTGTTACAAAAATCCATCAAGTGGGCCAACCAGATCCCTGACCCCTCCTTCTCCCACAGGTAGGAGCACTATGGTGGCAGATGCTCCTGGCTGTAACAGCAGCCACAGCTAGCCTTGTAGTCACCACAGAAAATGCCGTCCCTTCAGCATGTGCCAACTTCCACTTGCTGCACCCTTTCACCTGGGGGTTACCTGTCACAGTTCTGAGGACACTGGAAAGCAGTCAAGAGGTTTTAGATCTGAGGTATTAGCACAAACACTTCTTCCTCTCCTTCAGAATACAAAAAACAAATAAAAGAGCTCACAGAAATTTCTTCTCTGGCAGCTCTAGCATCCTCCACTCTGGTTTGGGAGTTGGGACATACTGCAGTGTGTTAAGTACATTACAGAGTTATCACCACAGTTATACAAAAACATTTGTAAGAAAACTGTAAAAAATCATGGAGTATTATATTAAAATACCAATCAAGTCACAAAAATACTGGAAAGCTTAGTCACTATGAGAACTACATTTGAAAAAATTTGCATTGTTTTCAAACACCCATTTTCCTCTGCACTAAAAAAAAAGAAAGATGAACACATTCCTTTCAAAAGCATCACTGATATGGAAGGAGAAAATGCAAATGTTTAAAAAAAGCACTGCTATTGTACATTCAGGTAACAGGAAAAAAACCCAAATAGACAGGGGCATTGATAGAAGAGTAATCAGTAATAAACCAGCCCCTTAGATACCAACTATTTTTTTAGTACTTTGACAAGCTTGGTACTGTATATAGTGAGCATTTGCTGTTGGCTTTAACTAAATGCTAACAGTATACATTTTTTGTTAGATTAAAACCTATCAGAGTATATCAGCGTTATACACAACATCATTAAGGCTTTAGGGGCACCAAAGTTAGTCTCTGACCAGTTGAGAAGCCATTGGCAGCACACTGAATGACTTCCACTTCTTCTAATCAGAGGAAGAAAAGGGTGCTTTTCCTCCATTTTGTTTAGCACTGGTGCCTAAACATCCCTCACTGCCATTTATCACAACAACTCTGACTACTAAATGGTGAAATTAAACAAGTAAAAGCAGCAGGAGTTTTAAAGCAACAATGGTTTGTTCTGCGTTTCTTTTCTCTTCCTAACAGCCATTTATGCTACTTAACCTCCTACATTTCTGACATTACAGATACATCCCAATTATGCAATGATTACAAAGAAGCATGAAAACAAATGCAAATGGACAGAAACATTTCTGTAGACTGCCTAGGAAGAGAAATACCGTACTTAAGTTTATGGGTGGAATTTGGACTCATGCTAATGGGAATTCAATTGATTTCAACAGAGACAAGGTTTTGCTCCAACTCTTTTCTCATCATTTCAGCAAGGTCCCCTGCAAGGTGCACAGCTCCAGTCTCCAGACTGAAAGCCATGGATACACCAAGCTGGTCGAAATGCCTTTAACACACTCCAGCTTGTCTCCCTCTTCAAACGCAAGCAGCTAAAAGGCAATACAAATAGTCTCTCCTGACAGCATGTTGTAACGTAATTCTGGTATACATGAAATGGAAGAAAATTCCAACATTATCAGTCTTCAATAAAGGTGATTCGATTTTTCTCCTTTGTAAACTACTATCACTGGAGAGCCAGAAGAAGCTGTGGAGGTCCCAACACAGGAAGGACACTGACCTACTGGACTGAGTCCAGAGGAGGACCACCAAGATAATGAGAGGGAAGGGGCACCTCTCCTATGAGGAAAGGCTAAGAGGATGGGGATTCTTCAGTCTGGAAAAAGGGAAAGCTTGGAGGTGACCTAACTGCAGCTTTCCACTGTCTGAAGGAAGCCTGGGGAGAGAGACTATTTACAAGAGCTTCTAGCAACAGGATGAGGGGGAATGGCTTTAAACTGAAAGAAACTACATTTAGATATTAGGAAAAAAGTCTGGAACAGGTTGCCCATAGAAGCTGTTGACACCCTGTCCCTGGAAGTGTTGAAGGCTCCGTTGGATGGAGCTCTGCACAACCTGGTCTAGTGAAGGGTGTCCTATCAATGGCAGGGTAGCTGGAACTAGATGAACTTAAGTGCCTTGAATCCCAGGCCATTCTATGAGCTCAGAGAAGACAACAGGCAGTGAAACATCAAGAAGATGGTAGTTATAAAGAAAACCACTCCCAGCTCCATCTCACGCCACAGAAGCTGAAACCTGCAGAATTTTTCAAATCGAGTAAGTAACAGATCAAACCACAGTCACACAATCAAACTGCCTGAATTCACATGAATTTCAGAACAAGGCATCCACTCCAAATAAGTCAATGCATGAAAGCTGGGCTGGGTGTGGGCTGCAAAACCAGCCAGAGCCAGTTTCAGAACTGAGTTAATGGAGGGGGATGACAAAAGACTGTACAAGAGCAGATGCTGAAGGAAGTAGACTCATTAAAAGGCTGTAAAGTTATTACAGCACTGATCTAACCCATCTCGGTAGGCTGCATGGCTGTGTATCAAAAAAGGAATTGGATCCTATGGTTTGTCCAACTTATTTCAAGGTTTACAGCTGTCCCTTTAAGCAAAAAATCTACATGCTTTTATAGATTAATTACTAGTTAGCCTGAAAAAAAGAAGACTGGATAAGATGGCAGACGCAAAAAACAAAACACCCCTCCATGTTCAACCAGCTTTTGCAGGACAGAGCACCTGCAGATACTCACAAGCAACAGCACCAAGCAGATACTCATTTACTGGGCCACCATCCCTTCTCGTGTCCCTCCCTCCAGGATGGTAACACGTCAGTTAAAGCAAGCTTAACAACCACTCTTAGCAGCCTAAACTGTGTTTTGTAACACTTAAGGCATGCCTGCTACAGAAACGTGTCATTGCTGTGTGTTCTTCCAACACTGCAGACATGTTCTAATTGTGCCTTACCGCCCCTCAGTCGCAAAGGCTGAGACAAGGCTTTCTCAAGTGGCTCTCTTTCTGCTGTTGGAATATAAGCTTCATTCTTAACTGCAGGTAAGATAAAATCCAAAACCAAGTTCTCCCTTCCCTCCTCTCCTTTCAATGTTCCCCCCCCCCCCCC